>OX451735.1:1009413593-1009658593 GCA_948472305.1 Vicia faba
AATTTTTCTATAGGTTGTAATAGCCTTTATTTTTTGTTGTAAAATTAATTGATTTTATTTAATAAAAAAAATTGGAAATGTCAATTTTATTTAAATAACATATAAAAAAGTTAACTTAAAATTTAATTTAATTTAAGCAATAAATAATTTAATAGAAAAACAATAAAATTATGAGAGTTTCTTTTGCCATTGGATAAATTTACATATTTTTATTTTTTAAAGTTTTTTTCCTTTCATTTTCTTTTATATTAAATAATTAAATAATAATTTTATTTTCTACTCTCTTTCTTATCTCTTATTTTCTTTCCTTTCACTTTTTCTTTCTCGTGATCTAAACACACACGGTTAAGAGTGAGCTTTCGAAGAGGAAGCATATTAGTTGCTGGTCATGAGTGTCTAGAACTCAAATCTAAATTTCAAAGAAAAATTTAGAACTAAATTTTAAAGAAAAAAATTAGAAACAAGAAAAAATTCCGGTTGGCAATGAATTTGAAGGTAAATGATTTTGAGAATAATGATAGATCTGTAGAATATTTATTTGATGGAGACATAGAGTTGACATGAGGGAGGGCGGTGGTTTTAGTGGTGGTGGTGATTTTTGTTATGAATTTATGATTTAGAAAGAATTGAGATGAAAAAGATAAGAATATATAGGTTAACTTTTTTTTCTTCATATAATTTAAAATTTGTATTTTCATTTTAATTTTAATTGAAAAAATTAATTAATTTTTTGTTTGAACGAAGTATAATTAATTAATTTTTTGTTTGAACAAAGTAAAGTTAATTTTGTTTTTCATTTATAAACAAATATTTAATACCAGAAAAAATAATATATAAGATATTACGTAGAGTTTTAACATGCAAGATACAACGAAGAATTTGATTTATTTTAGTATTATGATTATTTATGATAATTTCATATGATTAAAGATTTGAATGATTAGAAAGTAATGTAAGTTAAAGAAAGTAGTCTATAATATTTAACAAAAATAAAATATTTATTAATTTCTTAATTATTTTATGTTAAATTAATAAATATATGAACAGAAAATGACATGTAAACAATGTCCATATTACTTTAAAATATACCAACTCTTAAAAAAACATATCATTTTTTTAATCAAAAATAAGAAAGAGACCAATATTATTAAAAAATAAAATAAAGGGATTGATCGCGTAATTTGACTAAAATAGGAAGATTAAAACTGTAATTTATTATTTATAATAAAAAAGTTATAAAAAATTTTTGTTCAATATCTTTTCTTTATACAAGAAAAAAAGAAACTCATAAAATTAAAAGTATTAATGTAAAGAAAAAAGAGCAATTTATTTTTTTGTTTTGTTTTCTGATACATTGAAACATGTCATTGTAAAACCAATAAATTATTTTGTAGTATACAAGAAACTCATGAAATTAAAAGTAGCAGAGTGAAGAAAAAAATACATTGAAACAAGTTAGTAAACAATAAACTCATGGAATTAAAGGTAGCAACTTATGGAAGAAAAAAAACTAACTCATCCTTTCTTTATTTTCTATTATGTTGGAACATGTAAGTTTGAAATCAACAAAATCATACTTATGAAATTACAATTAGCGACTCATGAAAAAAAGACAAACTCACCCTTTATTTATGTTGTGATACATTAATATATGTCTATTTGAGTTCAAGAAAACAATACTATAGTATACAAGAAACTCGTGAAATTAAAAATAATTGTACGAAGAATATGGGTTTGAATAAATTGGGTCGGGTTATACATTGTCAACTATGAGTTTAATTTATTTAAAAACTTCAAAATGTATACGTGATATATAATTTATCATAGATTTATTTTTAGTTATGTGTGTATTTCAATTGAATAATTGTAAATAAGAAATTCAACTTTTTTTTAAGTAGATCAATGAACTAAAAGATTAATGAAATTAAATATTTGTTTTCATAGACTCATTTGAGTTTACATATTAACATAAATTTTGTGATACTATTTGCTTCAGATAATTTATGAAAACAACTTATTGTTAGAATAAGATTTAGTTCTGCATATAATCTCTGAGTTTTGATGATAACAATACATATATTTTATGTCTAACAATTTTTGTATTTAATAGTTCTTTAAGTGTGCAGATAAAACATTCAAATTGATTCATGACTGTTGTCTGAAGAATCATCAGAAATGTGTTTAGCACGCCTCAAAAAGACTATCGTATTCAGTTTTAAAGAAACATCAGCAGTTCTGAAGAATGCTAAATGTTCGTCAGAAATGGGATTCACGTTTACTTCTCCAGATAAGTTGTTGCTTCAGAATTCAAGTGTGTCCAGAAAAGAATCTACAGTGTAGATCAGGTATCAAACTTTTGCTTCAACAATCAGATATCAAGCTTTTGCTTCAACAATCAAATATCAAGTTTTTGTTTCAACGATCAGATATCAAGCTTTTGCTTTAATGATCAGATATCAAGATAAAGTGCTTCTCAGATAAAACTTTTGCTTCAAAGCTCTGATATCAAGAAACTGTTTGTCAGATAAGTTATTGTTACATATCTAAAGACTAGGTTATGGTTCTGAAAGACTCTAATATTTTGGAAACACTACAATGAATTATCTTCTAGAATATTCATCACTTCTTATAAGATTATTCCATCAGAAGATTAAAGAACAAAGATGTGATCTCTTATGTGATCTCCTATTACTTTAGATCGGAAGTATCTCAAACAGAAGAAAAGATCAAAAATTTACACTAGAAGTAAACAATACAATTGTACAACACCTTTTTCGTTATTTATGGAAAACGTGGTGTACGGAAGAAGTTTGTGTGTGCTCTTTGACTCTCACGATCATACGTTACCGTTGTAGCAGGTGGTTTGATAGAAGTGATGTTTTCTAACGGTCCTCTTTTCTTAGCCTATATAAAGGGATTGCTACTTCATTGGAGACTAACGATGAATGAATAAACTACTCAAAGAAAAAGCATAAAAAGTGAAAGAAAATTAAAGAGAGAAAATACTCAAAGAAATATTCAAAAACACAAAGTGTTGTTGCTCAGTTTTGTGTTAACTATTCATTCTCTATAACACAAGAGTTGTTGCTCGTTATTGTGTTATTTATCGTTGTTGTATACACAAGATTTGTTACTAATATTTGTGTGTAAACATTTGTTCTTTATTACGGTGTTAAGTCTTTTTTTAAAAGCACTATTGTAAACACTATTTAATTATAAATCTTTCTAGATTTATTTCCTCAAGTGACTAAGTTATAGTCAGAATTACTTGAGAGAGTTAAGGTGTTTTTCTAAACTCTTAGAAGTTGTTGTAATCTTTCTATATTATTGGATTAAGTCATTTTCTAAGGCAAAATCACCTTGGCAGGTGAACAAGAGTAGACTTTTCTAAGGTGAACTTGTATAAGCTAAACATGACACTTTTCTTTCTTGCTTAGTTATCATTGTTTGTCTGTGAGAAACATTTGCAAAATTAAAAGTTTTGAAAACCCCAATTCAATCCCCTCCCCCCTTTCTTGTGTTTTTCTTAACCTTCACTTATAACATTGTTCATAAGATTTTTTAAACTTATATTTACAAGTCCTTCTAGATAACTAAGGTATATTTTTGTATTTTAATTTAAAGTACTTAATAAAACATAATAATAATAATAATAATAATAATAATAATAATAATAATAATAAAATTATCTATTTTTATTTAAATAGACCGACTTGATAGGCTTAAAATATTTTTTTATGATATGCGACCTAGCCTTTTTATCTAAATAGGCTTATAAAAAAATCTAGATCTTTTCTATTTAAAAAAAATGTGACCTGACATGGACCTGTGTAGGTGTTGCAGCGGTAAAGCAGCAAGCAAAAAGTAAGTTATTAATTTACCAGGTGATATAGGTTATATGGTATCGTGTCCACAGAGATTGGTTATTAAATTTTCGTTCGACAAATCTCTCGCTAATGAGTTTGGGGATTGAATGGTATAGAAAAGAAAATGTTATCAACAGAAAATAAATGTAAACAAAAGTAAAAACTAAGAAAGAACTTATCAAGCCTGCATATAATCTACTCATCACAAACTTAAATCTACCGACCAGTTACATTCAATCTAACAATACTCATCAATGTCACTACGTAACATTTACAACCTAATTCATTTCTAACCCAAATTAAGAGTCTGGTTGTATCACCAAGGAAATGATCTCTCTAACTCCTCAACAACACAGAAGACAACCATACTCGCTTGCATCGACGATCTCTCAGAGAGACACAAACAACACAGAGGCATTAAGCTCTGATACCCAAGTAGTTGTCAGCTCTAAATCTATCTCTAGAGTTCATAAACTAACAGATAATCATCCTAGATAAGAATCTAAGCAGTATATGTCTATAACAACTCAAATCCCTAGAACAGATCAAAGATCTAAGACAACAATCCACAAAGATTTGTAAAGCAAGTTTAATATAACGCCATGGGAGATAAATATACATATGTTCAGAGTAGAATACATACAAAATCCAACAAAAGAGAAATACATAGAGAGGAGAAGAGGTAAACCACAAATCTTCTGGATTATCAGAGTCGGTCGATGAGAAATCCACCCCTGATCTTTCGTATGCAAGCTCTAGTGTTGTTATCTAAGCTAATCCACTACAAAAATGAGGTTGACGGAATTGGGGGAATAAAATCCCCCCCCCCCCCCCACAAAACCATCCCCAACAAATGAAACAAAATTAAATATATAACAAAATTCTGATCCGCACGCGTCGCCTGTCGACGGTCCTTATACACTTGGCCCAAAATAAGCCACGTCCTCAACAGAAACAAATATTTGTCGTTGCCCGGCGACCACAATTCATCGCCTGGTGACTCTCCTTATTTTCGCTTGGCGACACAGACACGAAGCAAGGCAGAGACTTCATCAAAATTTGCCTTCAAAATTTCTCCCGACGACGCTCCCTTTCGCTCGGCGACGCATGACAAGAAAGCAACTTTTGTTGCTTTCTCTGCATAACTTCCAATGGCCTCCAATCTTGGCCTTATTCCTTAATTGATACAAAAATGCATCTTGGAGATTTATTCCTCTTGCTCTAACAATGCTCAAATACCTACAAAACATATATATATAAAACTAATCAACTGGTATAATATCTACTCAAAATACAACTAAACATATTTACAACAAAAAGTGGGGTTATTAACTTATATACAAAATAACTACACTTTACACTTATCAAACTCTCTCCAACTTGAATCATTGTTTGTCCTCAAACAAAGCCAAATAACCTAAAGAACAAAGAATGATAAATCAAAGAATCACGAATCATCAGGTTTTTGAAAACGGAAAACAAATGCAATGGTTCAAATGAAAAACAATACACACAAAGTAAACACTTACCACTAAACTATGATTATAACATAAACACGAAATAAATGCTAAATACAAAAATTATGCCAAATATTATAAAACAATACTAGTTTACAAATGAATCACACCTAGCAAACATAATCATCAGTAGATGAAAAAAAAAACAAAAATGGGGTATTTTCACTCATCCAATAATCTTGCAAACAATAGATTAAATTATGAGTTCATCCAAAAATTTTAATTAAAAATATAAAAGCAAGAATATCAAGGGATTTTCAAGGTTGTAATGTGGCTTAGTTAACAAACAAGTGATAAATCCTAAAGCTAATCGAAACAAAAACTTTCCTAAACCTAAGGGAGTAATTACTTCCACAAAGTTTCAAACAATATAATTTCAATCAAACTTCTTCTTTACCACAAGTTTTAGACCAACACACATCACTTATTAGCACAACATTATTCCATACTCTTTTTGTTTTTCTTTTTCAAAGCTTTTTTTTCAATTTTTTTCTTTCTTTTTCTCTTCTTTCTTTTTCACTTACTTTTTTTTTTCTTTTTTTTTTCAACCTCATAACAATCAACCAATAAATACACAATCATTTTTCTCCCTAATTTAATTTAATCATACATTAAAGTTAATACTCCCTACTTTCTAAGGCAAGGTAAAAATTCAAACCAAAACAATGGTTGAGGATTCAAGAAAACAACAAATCAACATCCATGCAAAAAGGGGAAACTAAACGCTCATAGACAAGCATTTAGAAAATACAATATGGATATCGACAAAAAGCTTAAAGGGGTTACTAATAATTACACCTCATAAGGTGAATTGGCTATTTGGCTAGGTAGTTGTGCTGAAAATGAAACAAAAATGCCTTGATCTTTTTCTTGCATTCATATAATCAACACAAAACAAAAGATTAAGCATAATAAAATCCAGTTAAAACAAGAATTATGGCCTCCAGCATATGTGAACAATGGAAAGCTATCTCACAAAAAGGGTAGAAACTAAAGTGATTCACAAATGAACAAGTATACAAAAGAATGAATGGCATAAAAATTGTAAAAATTATAAGTATCGTGAATATACTAAAGTATAGAAAGCGATAAACATATACCTCGAACGTGTATAAAACTTTAACAAAATCATTACCACGCATTCGCAAGTCAAAATGATCAAACTTGACAAATCACCTCAATATTCTACAAGTTACCGAACCAAAACTTGAGTCCAAACAATAACAAAAGAATTAGAAAAATAATACTCCTACAAAATTTCAATGTACGAAATTTACAATATTTACAATGAACAAAACTCTTCAAGTTAAACACAACAAGCTTTCGGAAAACACAAATTGACATGATAAAAAAAATACAAATAACAATATGAACACCGGGTCAAAATGAATTAACAAGTTGAAAAGTGAATATTTAAAATTCAGAATATTTCCTTGTTTTGACTTGTTAAAACACAAATCACCACACACATAAACAAATACAAACAAACATGCTTTTTTTACGTCGTAAGCTCGACGCTTTTATTGTGAGAGCCAGTAACCTCCTCTCGTCATTCCATGGTATTGTCAAACCATGCAAACCTAAATAAAGTATCCTAACAATCACACAACAAACCTTACGAAAACGAGACAATTCACAATAATACGTGAAAACAAAGAAAAACACGTATACGCACAAGTATCATATACAAGTTAATGTACAATTTCTATATAACATATACATTAATTACAAAACTAAAAAAAAAAGAATTATCGCAATGCGAAGATAATAGAACCAATCTCCGACAGCGATGCCATTTTGTTGCAGCGGCAAGCAAAAAGTAAGTTATTAATTTACCGAGTGATATAGGTTATATCGTATCGTGTCTACAAAGATTGGTTATTGAATTGTCGTTTGACAAATCTCTCGTTAATGAGTTTGGGATTTGAATGGTATAGAAAATAAAATCTTATCAACAGAAAATAAATGTAAACAAAAGTAAAAACTAAGGAAGAACTTATCAAGCCTGCATATAATCTACTCATCACATACTTAAATCTACCGACCAGTTACATTCAACCTAATAATACTCGTCAATGTCACTATATATCACTCACAATCTAAGTCATTTCTAACCCAAATTGAGAGACCGACTGTATCACTAAGGAAATGATCTCTCTACCTCCTCAACAACACAGAAGACAACCATACTCGCTTGCATCGATGATCTCTCATAGAAACACAAACAACACAGAGACATTAAGCTATGATACCCAAGTAGATATCAGTTTTATATCTATCTCTAGAGTTCAGAAACTAACAGATAATCATCCTAGATAAGAATCTAAGCAGTATATGTCTATAACAACTCAAATCCCTAGCACAGAGCAAAATTCTAAGACAACAATCCATAAAGATTTGTAAAGCAAGTTTAATATAACACCATAGGCGAAAAATATAGATATGTTCAGAATCAAATACATACAAAACCCAACAAAAGAGAAATACATAGAGAGGAGAAGAGATAAACCACAAATATTCCAGATTATCAGAGTCGGTGGACGAGCAATCCACCCCGGATCTTCCGTATGTAAGCCCTAGTGTTGTTATCTAAGCTAATCCACTACAAAAATGAGGTTGATGGAATTGGGAGAACAAAAATCACCCCTCAAAACCATGCTTAACAAATGAAACTAAATGAAAGATATAACAAAATTCTGATCCACACGCGTCGCTCGGCGACATAAAAGCGTCTCCCAGCGACGGTCCTTATACACTTGGCCCAGAATATGCCACGTCCTCGACTGAAAAAAATATATGTCGTTGCTCGACGACCATAATTCATCGCCCGGAGACTCTCCTTATTTTCGCTTTGCGACACAGACGCCACGCAAGGCAGAGACTTCATTAAAATTGGTCTTCAAAATTTCTCCCAGCGATGCTCCCTTTTGTCCGGCGACGCATGACAGGAAAGCAAATTTTGTTTCTTTCTTTGCATAACTTCCAATGGCCTCCAATATTGGCCTTATTCCTTTATTGATCCAAAAATGCATCTTGGAGCTTTATTCCTCTTGCTCCAAGAATGCTCAAATACCTACAAAACATATACAAAACTAATCAACCGATATAATATGTACTCAAAATGCAACTAAACATATTTATAAAAAAAAGCGGGGTTATTCAACTAATATTAACAACAAAGAGTCGATAAGTGCAACAAAAAGTATATACAAAATAACTACACTTTGCACTTATCAGTAGGTTAGGTCATAAGCCACTCTTAATGGGCCTGACTTATTCCCATCCATAGAGAAGAAGAAAATAACTCGTCCTTTCTTTGTTTCTGACAAAGTCATGGTTGAATGAGAAGATGAGATAAAATAAGAGTCATATGGTGAAACCATGTGTCTCAACTACATTGCCAAGTTATATTATATAGACTAAGAAATAAATAAATATATAAACAATAACATATCCAAAATTTAATCTTTGGATGCACGAAAAATCACCAAAATTGAGTCTCACACCTAGGCCAAAGCATAGATGAAAACACTTGAGGTTAAGCATCGTATTGTTTACGGAGTTAATGTATGTATTTTATACAAAGGTTAAGTTCCATACCTATTTGATTTACGCACGATACCATCTTCCATCTCCTTCTTCATTTCATAAAGTTCACTCAAAACTCAGAACAAAGCTCGTGAGCAAACTCCATTTCAAGATTTCTCGTTACTTCTACTATGTTGCATTCAAGAACAAGACATCACTCAACATCTACTACCCTCAAATCAATCGAGGTTTCTAATTTTTCAAGATTTCTCATAATTTGGTAAGTTTTTCATTTTCTTCCTTTTTTGGTTTGTGATAAATGCATTAGCAAAATACGTTATGTATGGTTCATTAGGTTGTAGTTAAAAGCATACCAGGTTTATTTGTGATGCATGGATTGATATTTCTTCAAGCTTAAAGTGTATGGAGTTTGTTTGTTCATGTTCTACATTTTTTTAGGTTTCCCTAGGTATGGAAGTTAACTTTTAGATTTTTCATGTTCTGTATTGTTTATTTGATTTTACCTGTTCTATCCCCTGAATTTGAATTACTTTATTATGGTATTACTTTCCCAATTTAATTAAAAGTAAAATGTTTGACAACCAAAAGATATTGAGGCGTGGTAGAGTAGTTCAACATGCATTTGTTTGGAGAGAAAATATAGACTCTATCGTCCAAACGTTGGTGCCTTTTCTTTTGATGTAGAAGCATCATCTTTCGAAGTTCACATGTTTCCAACATCATTCTACCGTAGACATGAGTCCCCTACTGTTGCTCTAGATGCCCTAGAAGTCCAACTTACTGCTATTATTCATAGTTTTTATTAAAGAGGTCCCTCATAAACCTCACTAATTTGAATGTATACATACCATAGTGCAAGGCACGTATGGGATAAATACGTAAAATAAATATGTATTTATTATTTTAAACATATGTTTTATAAGATTTTAACTTTCTGATGTTGATGCCTTTTTTATAACATTGTGAGTCATTAAAATATATCAACCATGGTAGGAAGATTGTGAAATTGCCGCAACATGATGAACCATGGTTTCAGGATGTCATACAACTATCTAGAATTTAAAATTTGTGAAGGATTAGGTATTCTTTTATTAACCATGGTTTGTTGTCTACTTTCATCGAGAGATGACACTAAGAGATTTTTTCATTCCTTCTTTCGACAAGGAGATGTCAATCACACTCGATGATGTGTCATCCCTCTTACTCTTATAATTGGGGAATATTATTAAACTACTTTATACTCACTAGATCTGACACACTAGATATGATGATGCAACATTTGAGAGCTGATCTAGGTGATGCCTAACAGGAGATAGATGACACTAGAGAATGTCATGTCAGGTCTGAATTTCTTAAGAGGTTGTACAAATTCCAACTGGATACGACATTTGAGGCTAATGGTGATGATGCACAGGTATCACATAATAAATTTTGTGCATTGAGATCATACCTCTTATATCTGGTTGGCACATCCATATTTGTTGACAAAAGTGCATACTATGTCGATGTCGTCTACCTGAGATACTTCATTGATTTAGAGAAGATTCATGAGTACAACTGGGGGATCTTGTTTGGTTCACCTCTACTCCAAGTTAAGTAAATTTTGTTTATGCAAGACTAGACGAATTACAACAAGTAACACCCTATTTACTATAACATATTTTCACTTTTACTGTTAATAATATTTCATAACACTTGTGCTATACCATTAATAATATTTCATCTAAACCATTTTCAAGCATGGATCCTTCAACACTTTCCATGTATCTTCGATAGAGCATATGTGGATGACTACTACGAGGCTTTTCCATATGCCTGCTTCTTCATTCCGCTCAGAGGGAATCAAGTGACCAAGTTATTACAATAACAAATATAAATTTTACATCGTACGATGATCACTATGAGACACGCCCCTTCGATGAAATATCCTTCTGCTCCAGATGGTTGACTTGTGGGTCACGACTGATGTATCCATATCTACCTGAGCAAGTTATTCTCCAGTTCAAGCATTTGTAAAGTATTCTTAGAATCCCCACCATTGCCACTCCTACCATAGTCCGTCATAGAGATGTTGATGATATATTTGTGGACTATCATGATCATCTAGTCCTAGAGGATGTATCTAGTGTTCCATCTCCTAAGACATAGAGTGCTACATACAACTACATCTAATGGTTTTTTAAAGTTCCACATCCTTACTTGAAGAAGAAGAACCACCTCCTAGGCTAGCTCATCAGGAGATATTATAAGAGGAGTAGGCTAGGACAGACCATGTCGTTAATATATTGTCGATTTATCAATATATTGTGATTATGAGAGCAAACATATAAAGAGTAGAGTTTCAGGAAGAAACTCTTGGGAGGGCCACTGTAAAGACCATGATATTCAAGGTACATAATGTCTTGCATTACATGAGGTAGAGGAGGAACCGAGGGGTTAGATAACCTATTAGTCAACTTTTTCTTTGTATTTTGATAATTTGTATTTTTGTTTGTATTTTGTAGGATTTGCATTTTGACTTAATATGTGATATTTTGATTGATATGCATAACCGTATGATTTAATTGAATAAAAATTATGCATACTTTGTATAAATTGATTAATATATAAGGTTTATTAAAATATAACAAAAATATTATCCATGAGGGAAATTTATTATCACAAGAGTTAATACAAAACTTAACTTCTGTAATATTCTCTGAGTTGTGAAATAAATACACTATCATGAGTTTAAAATATGTAAACCTTTAATAAATACGAAAATTAACTTCCATATTATTTTTTTGGAAAAATAGAGATGACTCACTTACGAAGTGTTTTCATTTGTATGGGATGGAGGAAGTGGGTATCCGGAGGTTAACTTTCATAATACTTCAAGAACATTTTTTTATTTCTAAAAGATTACTCTTCATCAATAAGGGTGGAAAGAGTGATCTCCAAAAAATTTAATGAAGAGAGTCACATTTGTTCCATGATTTTAAAAAAAAGTAGTACACTTTAACCAAACATATGAAATATAGTGGTACAAATTTAGTTATCTTTTTATATCACAATCATTTTTATATTACAACACCTTACCTATGGTAAGTTTTACCTAACTTCTTTGTATTGATACCAGGATCGTCCCCAAGATTTTGAGTGCCTTGTAAGAATTATGAATTTGGTGCCCTTTTTCTTAATTCAGAATTTTTTATTAGATTTATAAGTCATTTAGTTACAAATATATGATTGTAAAAAAAGTAAAAAATTACATTAATATTGAAAAGCTTATACCAAATCAAAACTACAATAAAATTAGGACAAAAATAGTTGTATAGTATCTGTCAATCCGAACATGTATCAATAGCATTCTAATTCCCACACTAGCTATAACCTTCGACTATTAAGCTTTGAATATCACCCTCCTAGTATTTTTTGCTGTAAAATCACCAATAATATGATTAAAATCAAGATTCTTTAAAAAAAATCATATTTAATTGAAATCAAAGCAAGACAATTTAATCTAATCTTCGACATTGTCGATCGCAATAAGATTTTAGCAGTTTTAATTTTGAAAAACTTCTCTCAGCCAATGTAACAGGAATAGTTAATATTATTCTATAAGTTATACATGTATTAGGAAAACAATTGAATGTCTTAAGAGAACTCAATATCATAAAACTAGATTTTGATTCAATTCTTAAAGTCTCTCTGATGACTTTTAATTCTTCATATAAAATTTTACCATCAAGATCATAATAATTGTCATGTTTCAAATAAGTTTCAAGATTTATGCAAGATAATTTCAAGTTCTCATCAGAAAATGACTTAAGTATTTCAATATTAAACAAAAATCCAAAAATATTCTCATATGTGCTATATTGCTCAAATCTTCTATTAAGTGAGCCAATTGCTTGATCTATAATGAATAAAAAATAATGAATCCTAAAAGACTCTTTAGCCGACTCAAGATTTGATTGCGTGCATTTAGATGGATTTTCATCATAGTGTTTTTTTCTATGAATTTGATATATATGAATAAACACATATTCAATATCCATTTCATTTGCAATTATTTCAACACTAGCAATAGCCTTTCCAAAACCAGAATCTCTATATTTTTTCAAGTGAATAATCAAACTTTTTACTAAATATATAGCCACATCAATTCACATATTTTTTTTTTGTAAACTTTTGCTAACTTCATTAACAACAAATAACAACTCAAACCAGATAGTCATAGCTAGTAAAAACTCAATTTTCCAATTTCATGATGTGCTAAATATTCAGCTTCGCTCTTAATCTTTGGATCATTATCTTGTTTAGCTAGTTGAAGTAAAGTTTCTCTTATAAAGCTTATTTTCTTAAACTCTCGAAGATGTTTAACAATTGTTATGGTTTTTTGAAATCTTATTTGTAAGTAAATCCATTCACTCATAAAAGACATGTGTGTACCGCTTGATTCATGCTCTTTAAGCCTAATCGTAAGATGAGACAAGTCATTGAAACCTTCTTGAGCTAAGTGATTTGTTTTAGGACTTCTACAAAACATCTTACAATAGAAACAAAAAAAACTTTATCCAGTTCTTTTGAATAAACAAGTCTACTCCTATTTTGGTTTTCTCCATTAGCACAATAATGAATGTAATGTGAGGATGAAAAGTGCCTACCAAGAGTATCTTTTGGACCATTCACAATTGACACATCTCTTTTAGGACTATTTTTTTTAGCAATTCATCCCTTAAATCACTTCTAAAGTTATTCCATGTTCTTGGATCATAAATATCTAATGGAATAGACTCATATGGATTTTCATTAGCAAAAGAAAGGATATTCTCATCTTCATTATTATCTACATTCAAAACAATATATTCTTCATTATTTATGTTTGATTGTT
The DNA here is from genome assembly GCA_948472305.1 of Vicia faba. Taxonomy (NCBI): domain Eukaryota; kingdom Viridiplantae; phylum Streptophyta; class Magnoliopsida; order Fabales; family Fabaceae; genus Vicia; species Vicia faba. Next base: position 1,009,427,402 of record OX451735.1, read on the forward strand.
CATCCTCAAAATTTTCAACCGTAGAGTGGAAGTTATCTGGATTCACATCATTTTAAATAGAAGTTGTAGAATGGTTGTTAAATTTTTTTATCTAATGCATCCTTTTGAGATTTAACAATAATTTTAATTTGTTTCTTTCTTTTCTGCTTTTAATGATCAGAAAGTTGTTTTCCATACAACATTTCAACAACTCAAAAAGCGCAAACAACAAGCCTATAAATATAATGAATAAATAATAGTAATAAGTTAATAAATATTAACACCTGACTTTTTTTATTGTTGACTCTAAACCTCTACAAGATGCCTCAATGACCAAAGCAAACCCACAGATGTACCGTAAACACAACAAAAAAAAAAAAAATCAACATATAAAATATGAATTAATAAAGAAACTAACTAACTAACTAAACTATAAAACGTGTAAAGTAGCATTATCTGAAGATTTTTTTTGACACAATTTCTGAGAATATTCTTTTTTGTACAAAATGAGAATAATTTTAATATATTAATAATTAATTTTTTTAATTATTATATATGATATGTCATATGTCATTCAATTTAGTGTTAATTTTTATTAGATGTTAATTTTTATTAGATTTTAAGCTTATAATATATATATATATATATATATATATATATATATATATATATATATATATATATATATATATATATATATATATATATATATATATATATATATATATATATATATATATATATATATATATATATATATATATATATATATATATATATATATATATATATATATATATATATATATATATATATATATATATATATATATATATATATATATATATATATATATATATATATATATATGGTGCCATGTGCCACCGCTTCTCCAGCACATCCTCCGGAACCTCCTAATTGATACAATATACATATACTTAAGGATTAATGAAATTTTACATTATTTTTTAAAGGCTCTTAGGATTAAACATATATTTACCTCATATTCCATATTTTTGTGTTCAAGTGATAGAGATTTTCCAACAGAAGTATAACATTTTGGATTTCATTTAATCTTTCTTCAGCATCTTATGCTAGATATAGTTATAGCATCCAAGGTTCAATGCTTTTCTCTTGGAATTGATCATGTTTCTAAAATTGTTGCATCATGATCATGGCCCATATAGCTAAATATCTAACTTCGGGTAGAGCCTAAGTATACTTATCTCATATTAATATAGCTAAATATCTAACTTCGGGTAGAGCCTAAGTATACTTATCTCATATTAAATGATGATTATCTAGTTAAATTAAATTAGTTTTATGTTAATTAATTATGTTCGTGATATTAGGATAATTAGTTATTTCGGTTACTTCATATGCAAGTAAATATACTCTATATATAGGGGTTTCTCTTGCCTGTATATCTAATTTCAATAATAATGAATGATATTATTGCTCTTTCATGAGTTCCTTTATGGTATCAGTTGTGTAAAATCTGAAAGAATCATTATTTTTCTTATTCATTCATTTGAACTTCACCACATCTTACAACAATGGTGGATCACGACCACGATGATCCTTGTAATAGTCCATATTCCTTTCAAGATTACCGACTGAGCCCACGAACCAGCACGAGTCTTTTCAGCAAGATTTGTCCTCACTTACACGCTTTTCGAGAAACTTGCCATAAGGTCATCCATCCCAAAATTGCTCAAAGTCAAGCACACTTAACTGTGGAGTTCTTATGGTTAGGCTACCAAAAAGAAGATGCATCTTATTGGTATAGGTAGTACCTATCAATCCTTATAAGACATCTTCAATCATGCAGTCCCTTCTCTACACAGTCTTAAGATCCCTCTCATTATGATGTGAATTCAGTGACCACTCCTCGCCCTCTTCGACCTCGAGAGTGTCTCATTGTCATACCTCGTGCACTGGCAACCACTCCCTCTAACCTCGTGGCCTTAGGTGTTACATGCCCACCAACTTCCGCTTGCTTCGTCCCTGAACCACATCATACTGGGAGGGGTCTGACTCTGAAACCATTTGTAACGCTTCATACTACTTTTAGGATTACTGACTGACCCCACAAACTAAAACAATTCTTTTCAGCACGACTTATCCTCACTCACACACTTTCTAGGAAACTTCTCAAAAGGTCAGCCATTTCAAAATCTCTCCAAGTCAAGCACGCTTAACTATCAAGTTCTTATGATTAGGCTACCGAAAAGAAGATGAATCTTGTTGGTATAAGTAGTACCTATTAATCCTTATAAGACATCTTCAACCATAAAGTCCCTTTCCTACACAGCCTCAAGATCCCTTTCATTTTGATGTGAATTTGGCGACCACTTCTCGCCCTCTTCGACCCCGTAAGCGTCTCATTATCATACCTCGTACACTGACAACCACTCCATTTGACCTCGTGGACTTGGGTGTTACATGCCCACCAGCTTCCGCTTGGTTCGTCTCTGGACCACATCGTACTGGGAGGGGTCTGGCTCTGATACCATTTGTAACGCCCCAAACTGCTTTTGGGATTACCGATTAACCCCACAAACTAAAACAAGTCTTTTCAACATGATTTGTCCTCACTCGCACGCTTTCTGGGAAACTTCCCAAAAGGTCACCCATCTCAAAATCTCTCCAAGTCAAGCACGCTTAACTCTGAAGTTCTTATGAGTAGACTACCGAAAAGAAGATGCATATTGTTGGTATAGGTAGTGCCTATCAATCCTTATAAGACATCTTCAACCATGCAGTCCATTCCTTGCACAACCTTAAGATCTCTCTTATTCTTATGTGAATTCGGAGACCACTTCTCGCCTTCTTCGACCTCATGAGTGTCTCATTGTTATACCTCATGCACTGGAAACCATTCCCCCTGCCCTCGTTGGACTTTGTGTTACAATCCTCCCACCTAAAAAAAAACAAGCCAACACTAATCCTGCTCTTGATCAGTCCAGTCCTTTCTACATTCATCCCACAGAAAACCCTGGTGTTATCCTCATTTCTCCGCCACTTTTTGGAAATAACTATGACTCTTGGAGTCGATCCATGAAGCATGCACTCTTGAGCAATAACAAAATCAAATTTATCAATGGCAAGATTATAACTCCAAGCGAAGATGAATCATTTTTTGACAGATGGGAACGATGTAACAATATCATTCTTTCATGGATTTATGCATCTCTTGCACCTAACATCGCTCATAGCACGATTTATATTGACAATGCTGCTCAGTTTTAGATAGATCTTGCAAATCATTTTTCTAAAGGGGGGCATTTTTTCATATCTCTGATCTCTGAAAGCAAGTTCATTCCATTCATGAAGGTGATAAGACGGTGACTGCATACTATAATGAATTGAAGATTCTTTGGTAGGATCTTGAATCATTATGATCTATTCCTACTTACACTCATGGTGCAAGCCTCAAAGTCAAGAAACAAAGAGAAATGTAATATGCCATATGTTTCTTGAAAGGCTTGAATGAAAACTTCAACAATGTCAAGAGTAATATTCTCATGATTGATCCTCTCCCTGATGTTGCCAAGATTTTCTCTTCAGTTATTAAACTAGAAAGACAGTTAAGCACTTATGTCTCTCTTGAACCTGCAAAAATTTTGTTCAACAATACCAACAATCCATCCAACAATTGAAAATCTCAGCAGAAATAAGTCAAGGGTCATGACAAACCAAACTTTCAAGGCAAAGGACTCTCCAATTTCAAAACTTGCTCTTTCTGTGGCAAAATTGGACATACCTTAGACACTTTCTACTTCATACATGGATTCCCTCCAATATTTAAATTTAAAGACAAAATTAGTTTATCCAACAATGTAGAAAATTATGAAGATGATTTAGATCAATCTACACAACCTACTGGTGATCATGACACCAAGATGGACATCATACTTGCCATGTACAGTAAGCTCATCGCCTTTCTAAGAAAACATGAAGATTCAAATTCATATACTCCTCCCATTATCAATACATCCTCATCAGGTTTTAATTCTTCTCTCATTCATTATACAAACACATATCTAGGTAAGCAATGGATCATTGACACATGTGCCACTAATCATATTTGCTGCTCCTCACAACTATTTTATTCTCACCATAATATCAAACCTATAATAGTCAAATTACCTAATGGATCATACATTCTTTCCAATAAATATGGAACTGTTAAACTAAATGAACACCTAAATATTTACAATGTTCTAGTGGTCCCTGACTTCGATTGCAATCTTATTTCTGCTTATCAATTATCATCTTCTAACCAATGCAGACTTCTTTTTGATAATTGTTCTTTTGTTATCTATGCACAACCTTCATTTAGAATGATTGAGCTTGCTAAAGTTTACCATAATTTGTACCTTTTTAGTCAAGATTCTTATGTCTTTGATGTTTACAATAGCAATGTTCCTATGAAATCACGTCATTACAATGTGTCCACTAGGTTTAGCCCATGGCATTACAGACTTGGACACCCATCTTACAATGTTATTAATAAAATCAAACAAATATTTCCTATTGTGTTTGACTCTTCTAATACCATTTGTGATTGTTTCCACTATTCTAAACAAGCTAAATTTTCTTTTTCCCTTAAGTGATATTAAAACTAATTCTTCCTTTGAGCTAATACACATGGAAATTTGGGGTCCCTTTGCACCTTCATATGTCCATGGTCACTCGTATTTCTTGATTATTGTAGATGATTATACCAGTCATACATGGACCTTCCTAATGAAATCTGAGTCAGAGACTAGATTCCTGATCACACAATTCATTAGATTGGTCCTCACACAATTTGACAAACCTGTGAAGCGGGTCAGAACAGACAATGGAAAGGAATTTCTTATGCACAACTATTTCGAAGACAAATGCATACTACATCAAAGGACTTGCATTGAGACACATCAACAAAATGATGTCACAGAGGAAAACATATGCACATTCTCAGTATAGCACGAGCCATCATGTTTCAGTGCAATTTTCCTAAGATATTTGGAGCTATGCCCTCAATCCCTCAGTTTATCTCATCAATTGCTTGTCATCTCCTGTTCTGAATTCTCTATCACCATATGAACTACTTCATGGTTCTCTACCTAATTATGACAACATCATGGTCTTTGGTTGTCTTGACTATGCTTCTACCATTTTACAAGGGCGCCATAAACTTGACCCTCGGGCAACAAAAGGAGTTTTTCTTGGATACCGGGCCGGTACCAAAGGCTTTCTCATCATGAACCTTTAAAGTAGAGAGATATTCCTCTCTAGGTATGTTTCCTTCTATGAATACTCTTTTATTTTATCACATACGATGATGTCATTTGCCTTACACTAACAATAATCCTTGATTACCATTTACCTGTCCTCGACACACCAAATGACCACAATGATATCACACATAAATCTCCTATTTTTATGATTCCTACGGATTCCTCTCATCCAAATTTTCCAACTCAAACACTCTCACCTACCCCAACACCACCTTTACCTCATTCTTCTCCACCAAATAATGATCAACCTTCCATACCTATCACCAATCCCACCTCTGTTTCCACTTCTCATGTTTCTAACAAACTCATTCAAATACCTAAACGAGTTGATGACTTTGTTTGTAATAATCTCATTACATCTACATATACACCACAACCTATCATCTATTACCCTATTCAATCTCATCTCCAACAATCTCTCTCACCTACAAACACAAACCATTACATCCTCACCATCGCATCTCAATCCAAACCAACCACTTACAAACAGGCATCTCAACATGACTATTGGAACCAAGCTATAATCACTGAACTACAAGCCTTGTAAGCCAATAATACTTGGAATTTAACTTAATTTACCTCCAAACAAAAAATCTATAGGGTGAAAATGGGTTTACAAGATTAAACAACATGCATATGGCTCTATAGAAAGGTACAAGGCACGCCTTGTTGCTAAAGGCTATACATAAATAGAAGGCATTGACTTCATGGATACCTTCTCACCTGTTTCCAAAATGACCACCATTCGTCTTCTTTTAGCCACAACTGCTTCACAATAATGGCAACTCATTCAACTCGATGTCCATAATTCCTTCCTACATAGTGACCATGATGAGGAAGTCTACATGACTCCGCCACCTAGATTCACTCCTTCTGACTCTAACCATGTTTACAAGCTTCATAAATCTTTATATGGCTTGAAACAAACCAGTAGACAGTGGTTCTCTAAGCTATCCACCTTTCTTACTTCCTTTCACTATAAACAATCTCCTTCTGACAACTCTCTTTTCACTAAAATAACCACTGTAAACCACATTTTTCTGCTCATATATGTTGATGACCTGATCATTTCTGGTGATGATTCAGTAGAAATTCAAAATTTGAAGTCCACTCTTGACACTCAATTCAGAATTAACGACCTTGGTAATCTTCAATATTTTATGGGCATCGAAGTCATTTGTTTTCCTCATGGCATCGCTATTTGCCAAAGAAAATACGCTCTCGAATTACTTCATGACTCTGGAATCCTTAATTCCAAGCGCGCCCTTACACCGATGAGAAAAACTCACGAGTACACCATTGTTGTTGCTTCTTCTCCCGCTGATCCCACGACCTATAGAAGGCTCATTTGGCACTTAATTTATCTCTGCACTACACGACCTGACCTTAGTTTTTATGTCCAACAACTAAGTTAGTTCATGACCTCACCTACCACTTTCCATTTGCAATATGTTCATCGAGTGCTTTGATATATTAAACAATCCTCATCTCAAGGATTAATCTTCTCTTCTACTTCTCCCCTTTAACTCAAGGCATTCAATGACTGTTTGTGCCTCATGCATTGATACTTAACATTCCATTACCGGTTTCTGCATCTTCCTCAGAGACTCTCTCATCTCTTGAAAATCCAAAAAGCAAATAACTATCTCTCACTAATCTTTAGAAGATGAGTATCAAGCTCTCACCTCCACCATCTGTGAATTACAATGGTTAACATACTTACTCATAAATCTCCACATCCCATTTGTAACTCCTACACTCCTTTATTGTGATAGCCAATCTACACGACATATTGTTGCCAATGCTACGTTTTATGAAAGAACAAAACATATCGAGATCGATTGTCATGTCGTGTGCGAAAAGCTTAATGTTGAGTTATTTCAACTTCTTCTTATTCCTACCTATGTACAACTCGTAGATATTCTCACCAAACCTCTTAAACCGCATCCCTTCAATTCGTTTCTATCCAAGCTTGAAATATTCAACAAATATGCTCCAATTTGAGGAAGGCTATTAAATGATGATTAGCTAATTATATTAAGTTAGTTTTATGTTAATTAATCATGCCTATGTTATTAGGATAGTTAGTTATTTCGATTACTTCACATGCAAGTAACTACACCCTATATATAGGGTTTTCTCTTACTTGTTGTAATACGGTGGGAGAACTGACTTGGGTGTTTTGTGTTTTATCGCAAGTGTTTCGGATAGCAAGAATTGCCACAGATTTTTTTTATCCAATAAAGGAAAGGGTGAAAAGAGCAGGAAAGACCTTTTGAGAAATTTCTTGAGTTCGGGGGGTAGGTTGTGAAAAGGGAAGGTGTTAACGCCCTTTTCATCCGTAATTATCTTCAAGATCTTAATTGCTTGATCACTTTTTGAAATGCTTTGTGTTTATGTGTGTTTGAAAATATTTTGAAAATGCCTAAGTATGGCAATTTTGCAATGATTCTCGTATCGTTGAGAATGTATACAAAATGTTTGTTTTGAAAATACTTGTGAAAGGAAGTGTTGTTTTGGAAAGATGTTTTGAAACATGCCAATGTAGGGTAACTTTGTAATGATTCTCGTATCGTTGAGAATGTATACAAAATGTTTGCTTTGAAGAGTGTTTTGAAGATAGTTGTCTTGAAAGTGGGAAATGTGGAAATTGTTTTAGTTTATAAGCAAGCGATTACGAACGATCTACCTACTCAAAAAGTATTTTTTTTCTTTTCCTCCTCCCTTAGATAGTTTTATCCTACCATTAGTTAGTAGGAAGCTCTATCATTGGATGTGAGGGACAAGCGTGGGTCATCGTATAATCATGGAAGGCAACTTTGTAGGATACTTTGGCAATTTGTTGTAAGGGGCTAAGATCATTTATCGAAGGCAACATCGAAGGGTCATCGAGGGACTATGATATTTTAATCGAGGGTCTTTTGCTAAAGCATCTCACATTCGAGGGACATGACTGTTTATATATGAAGCAACTAGTGTGGGTTATCCTAGTGGTGCATGCGTGTAAGGTGTATTTGATTTAATTATTTATCTTGGATTATGGTTTTTCTATGGTTTCTTTTCGTCTTGGCATACAAACCCTAATTACTAACAATAATAAGGAAAGCGGTGAATTACAGAATTTAAATGTCATACGCTATTACAACGCTTTGGGAATGGGGAGGGGTACAAGTTTGTGAATAGGGGGAGAAAAAAATGGGCTTGGTTGCTGAAAAGTAAATTGGGAGTAAGAACTAGCACAAAAAAAAGAAGGCCCAAGCCAGGGAGGCCCAGGCGCCTGTTTTGGGATTCCATGTGGGCAGTCCAAAGGGGTGCATCATGGTCATTCATCTTGAGGCGCTTGATCTGATTGCCTAATGATCAGATGGTGATGGAAATGGGTGTAGCGTGCGCTTCCTGGAATTACCTACATATGGTTTCATATAAACAAATATGTGAAAATTAAAAGAGTACTGTTGGGGCTCGAACCCAGGTCCCTATAGACAAATTACTTAGCGTGCACTTCTTTACCACTGGGGTGGCTGTTTCATCCGTTCATCATACAACTTGCCCTAAATTTAAAATAAATTCATTCCTGATTACACATCATCTCCTACCTCGCGCCAGTCATCATTGTCAACAATTTTAAATTTCTAAACTTTCTTATTTCTCAACCGTTTTCAAAAATATAAACATGAAAGTTGCTCCAAATTTCACCACGAATTCAGCCATGTAAATAACTTAAGCTAACATTCAAAGATGAACATGAATTTCTGTTGGTACCAAATTAAAACCTAATTTTTCTAAAACTTTAACTTAAAAATTCCCCACATACAGTTTATATAAATGAAAACTAAAGGCATGGTTAGCTTCAGGGCAATGATGTCTACATTTTTCATTCACAAAGTAACCATTAATGATGCTTGTGTAAGGAGTTCAAAGTTTAGAAAACTTCCCTCAAAAGTGGAAATCGTGTTTGAAGTTGGAGCACTCCTGAAGATGTTTTGATGATCTGGGTAGCTTCACTGAAATCCTAGGAAGCTATTGCAATGCTTACTTTGAGCTGAAAGTGTCTGAAACTTTCTGGAGAAGTCAAGTTGCAGGTTGTTGTTTTTGGAAATTAAGGATGATGAAGATGGTGTTAAAGTTGTGTAGAAAGTGTTTGGATAGCCTCTATATGAGTTATAGAAGCTTTGTGAATGATTAAAAGTGAAAACGCATGAGTGGATTAAGTGTTTGGAGTTTAAGGTCAGAACTTGCAACAATGGAGGTTTTGGATGCCAATTTTGATTTCAGGGAGTTTGAGAGGGGTTTGAGGGCTATTCAATTCGTGTATTCACTTGCTAGTGACCTCTTTATTTATAGGAAAGAGGTTTGAAAGAGTCAAGTAACTAGATTTTCAAAATAACATTTTATGGTTTGGTTGAAGGAAAAAAACCAAGTTGGATGAAAATGGTGGTTTCAAGGATCAAGTACAAGCATGTTCTGATGTTTGTTGAGTGTAGGAGACTTGATTCATGCTTTTTATCTTGCTTTCAATCATATATATAAGTTACAAGGCCCAATGCATTGACAATTTGCATAAAGCTTGCTTTTCCAAAATGGAATTGTGACTTTTCTTCCTTAAATGGCAAGTTAACTTGGACAAAGCTTGAATCACTTGGACAATGGATCAATCAGTTGTGTAAACATTAAATTATTGAGTTATTTGCAAGTTAGAAGGCATGCAAATCAATATTATGCAGCATGGTTGAAGATTGGATCATAAGGTTCATCACAAAATGACCTAAAATCAAGTTTGTGATGACATCTTCTTCTATTCGAATCTCCTAGCTCAAAAATTATCTCTTCAAGTTCCTTTACATTTTGGAAAGCTTGAAGCAATATCTATAACCTTCATGTTGACCACTTTGGCTAAATCAACTTGGAACTTGGTGAAAATTGCCAAGAAGTTGGGACAAAAATCTGACCAAACTTGTTAAAAATTTCACCAAGTGTTTTGTTAAAAATGTCAAGACTTTATGAGCCTATATCTCCTAATCCAAACATTTTTTGGACATCAACCCTCAAGGACAAAGTTGTAGAATTAATCAATATCTACAACTTTCACGTTTAAAGTTTTCTTTGAATCATCTTGCATCTTGGTGAAAAATGATCATGAAGTAGTGAAATTTATCAAGGTTAAAAACACTTAGAATTTTTCTAAGTATTGGAAATCTTGAATTTTCTTGACTTTTCTTGACTTTCTTGATTCTTGATGATCAAGTTTCATATTTTTGAATGTCTTGATGAATCTTGATCTTTGAAATTCAATGTTGACCAAAAAGTCAATGTTTGACTTTTGTGTGTCAGTTGACTTTTCATCAGTTGATCCAAATTTCATTTATCAATCACTTGATCTTTGAGGATTTTTTGAACCATACAATTAGGTCAAGATATTGTGTTTGAGTCCTTAAGATCATGCTTCAAGTCATTAGGCCATATATTAGGTCAAAAGTCAATGATCAGTCATTCTCAGTCAAACTCCTAATTTGGTCAATTTTCCCCCTTTGATGATTTGAATGCTTTCTTTGAGGAATTATGATCATCCCTTGATCAAATAATAAATATGGCTTCAAAATGTTGATGTTGGCCAAAAATCTTGAAGTTTGACTGTAGATTGATCACAATTGACTTTTTACCCAATACAACTGATTTTCAGTCATTTGAGCAATTGATTGAGCAATTTTGAGATGCAAGACTTGAAACTTGGCATGAGAAATCTTAAAGGTCTATGATGAACCATTAAAGTAATTTGAGGCATTATAAGTCCAATTTTCCTTGTGAAAACCAAACCGTAATTTGTGGTCTCAGTGCTTAGGAGGTGAACTTGTCTGATCAACTCTTTGAGAATCCTTAAGCATTTGAGATCTTTTATGAGAAATGTCTTGAAGAAATGGGATGGAAAATTTTGGGGTACAACAGCTACCCCTGTTCAATCTTCTTAAACTTGAAGAGTTAGATTGGCATGTTTGCCATTCGCGACTTGAAGGTGGAAGATGATTGAACACTTAAGTGCCCAGAAATTTGCACTCGCCTGTGCATGAAGTAAAACTCTTTGTTGATTATATTGGGAATTGGCTTACAAATTCCATTTGGAGAGGTGACGGAGATAGGCTTATAGATTCCATCCAGAGGTAATTGTTGATAGAAGTATCATAATGATTCTACGCTCGACTGTATCTGAAGAGTGCTTTCCAGATGAACTTCTGGGAAAGGTGTTTGAGTAGTTGCTTATCATATAGATAGTTGCCTTGTCCTGTTTTGGGAATTGATCTATAATCAGTTTGTTGGTAAACCCGTATTGTTTCGGGAGTTCATACCATTGGTGATAAAGATAGTCGCCTCGTCCTGTTTCGGGAATTAATCTTTATCTGACGATAAAGAAAGAAAGATAATTTCCCCGTCCTATTTTTGGAGTTAATCTTCAATCTATTCATACATATAGTCTCCCCATCCTGTTTCAGGAATTGATCTATAATTATTTTTTTGGTAAACTCATCTTGTTTTGGGAGTTCATACCATTGGTGATAAAGATAGTCACCCCATCCTGTTTCGGGAATTGATCTTTATCTGACCATAAAGAAAGAAAGATAGTTTCTCCGTCCTGTTTCGGGAGTTAATCTTCAATCTATTCATGTAGATAGTCGCCCCGTCCTATTTCGAGAATTGATCCACAATCAGTTTGTCACAGATAGTTGCCCTGTCTTATTTCATGAGTTAATCTGTGGCTGGTCATTCAAATAGTTGCTCCGTCTTGTTTCGAGAATTGATTTGGAACCTGCTTTTTGTTGGCTGTTAAGATAGTTACCCCATCTTGTTTCAGGAATTAATATCTAACCTGGTCTTGTAGATAGTTGCCCCGTCTTGTTTCGGGAATTAATCTCGGACCTATTTGTGAATTGTGGGTGATATTCGTCTGTTGATTGATCTTTCCTGAAAAGGTAAAAAGTTATTTGTATGCAATGTCATGATGTATGAAATGCATTGTGTAATGATGTTCTCAAAATAAATGATACTATGCTATATGCATTTTGTATGCATATGCTATGACGTATGAATGTCAAATGTTGTTGAAGTGTATTTGTAGACCCGTGCAATATCTTCTTCTGTGAAAATAAATCCTTGACTATTGCTAGGGTTGAAGAGTATGTGTATCTTCAATCTTGTCTATAATGCTTCCGCTGGGATTCATGCTTACTTGTTTGAGGAAATTTCGATGGGGATGTTGATTCCTGCTTAGGGAGAAGAGTTTAGGAGCATCAGTTGTTCATTGCTCTACCGGGGAATTTAATTCTTATGTATCTTGACCGGGGATAAAAGAGATGGATAATCTTCTGACTCGTCTGGGGAGGATATTTTTTGTACACCCTGACTGGGGATAAAAGAGATGGATAACCTTCCAACTCGTCTGGGGAGGATAAAGTTATTTTATATATGGTTTGATTCCAGGTTTTACAGCAATTTTCTGGGGATAATGGTGTCTTCAATTGGGAAGAAGAATTTTGTTGGTGGTTCGTAGTACTCTGGGGAATAGACTCGAGCTGGGGAAATTGTAGTCTATTAGGGAAATAAACCTTGTTAGGGAAATAAACCCTGTTATTCGAAAAATACTCCGCTGAGGAAACAAACTCTCTTGGGGAATTGAATTTTGCTAGAGAGAAGAAATATGCATGGGTTTTACAGTTTTCAAACTCAGTTGGGGAATAGAATTTCTATGAACTGTATTGATTGGAACTTCGTAGGTTGGGGAAATTGCGGGGAGTGTATCCTATGAAGACTATTCTGTGGGGATAATCTCATGGAAGTAACTCTGTGGGGGATTTATGGACAACTTGAATGTCATCCCAGCTCCTAGAATCTTGAGTAAATGCTTATTCCTGTTCTTATGCGTATATTTGTTAACAATTAATCGTGTTCATATGCATATGTTCATTCAATTTAGTCATTGGATGTTTTTGAAAACAAAATAGAAAAAACCAAGAGCTTGAACTTTAAGATGTATTTGTATTGATAATTTTCCTATAAACAAGCGATTTTGTACAAAGAGACGGAAATCCTATTAAGAGGAAGTCGTCATGAAATGAAAAGAGTACAAAGTGAAAAAAAATGTATATCCATGTGGAAGTGATCTCATTGGGTTTCAAACTCTGTTATTGCCCCTATGTCATCAAACATCTCGTCCCTTGCCATCGGAAGAAGTTGATTGAACCATTTAAACTTTCGACTTTGGTAATAAAGCTTGCATGTAAGTGATCCAACGGGACATAGTCGTACTCTTTTAGTCCCTAATTTTTTCCTGGACCACCCTTTCAGGTTTTCAGTCCACCAGGATACCCTTTTTTGCCCAAGCCTCCTTTTCAGGTTTTCGACTTGCCAGGTGTACAATCTTTTGTATATATCCCTAATTTTTGCCCGAACCCTTCTGGTTCGCTGTGATGCCCTTATTTTTGCCTAGGTATGTCAACCTAGAGGATCATTCTTATGTGTAGTATTTTTTGACTATGTCCGCATTCAGAGGGTGCGGGAAATCTTCGTCGTCCATAGTGGTTAGCATCATTGCACCGCCCGAGAATACTTTCTAGACAACAAATGGCCCTTTGTAGGTGGGAGTCCATTTTCCCCTGGGATCACCTTGTGGTAGAATGATGCGCTTTATTACCAAATCACCAGCCTGATATACCTGATGTTTGATCTTCTTATTGAATGCCTTGATCATGCACTTCTGATACATCTGACCGTGACAGACAGCCGAAGCCTTTTCTCGTTAATCATATTCAACTGATCTAACCTAGTCTGAATCCACACGTCTTTTCTTAAGTCTGCCTCTTTCATGATCCTTAGAGAAGGAATCTGAACTTCGACAGGCAGGACATCTTCCATGCCATAGACCAAGGAGAATGGGGTTGCCCCAGTTGATGTTCACACCGAAGTACGATAGCCATGAAGAGAAAATGGTGACATCTCATGCCAGTCTTTGTAGGTCACAACCATCTTTTGCACAATCTTTTTTATGTTCTTGTTGGCGGCTTTCACTGTGCCATTCATCTTTGGTCTGTATGGAGAAGAGTTGTGGTGCTTGATCTTGAACTGCGTGCAGAGTTCAATGATCATGGTGTTGTTAAGGTTGGTACCATTGTCAGTGATGATCCTCTGAGGGATTCCATAACGACATATGAGGTTATGCTTGATGAATCGAGCCACGACGTTCTTGGTAACTGAGGAAAATGAAGTTGCTTCAACCCATTTGGTGAAGTAGTCAATAGAGACGAGAATTAAGCGATATCCATTAGAAGCAGTAGGCTTGATTTCTCTGATCATATCAATGCCCCACATTGCAAATGGCTAAGGAGCAGTCATGACTTTCAAAGGTACTGGAGGCACATGAACTTTATCAGCATAGATTTGGCACTTACGGTAAGTCCTCGAGTGATGATGACAGTCGGTTTCCATGGTTGACCAATAGTAACATGCTCTTAAAATCTTCTTAGCCATGGTATTTCCACTTGAATGAGTACCAAAGATATCTTCATGCATATACTCCATAATTTTCTCTGCTTCCTTCTTGTCCATACAACGAAGCAGGGTCGAATCGTGATTGCGCTTGTACAAAATCCCATTGCTTAGGAAGAACTTGGCAGAGAAACTCTGCAGGAATTTCTTGTCGTTAATTGACGCCCCTTCAGGATACTCTTGCGCTTCAAGGTACCTTTTCACTTCATAAAACCAAGGCTTCTCCTCTACTCCGTCAGTGTCAATCTCATAGCAGTGTGCCAGTTTGTTAAATCTTTTGGCAATAACTCTGGGAGCTTCGTTGTCCCATTTGAACTTGAACATGGATGACATAGTAGATAAAGCATTTGCCAACTGATTTTCTTCCCTCGGGATATGTTCAAAGGTAATCTCTTCAAAGTACGAGATCAAGGTTAGCACAAGTTCTTTGTAAGGGATAAGATTTGGATGTTTTGTATCCCAATCTCCCTTGACTTGACTGATTACCAAAGCTGAGTCTCCATATACACTTAAGAATTTAATTCTTAGGTCACTAGAAGCTTTCTAACCCAATATGCATGCTTCGTACTCAGCCATATTGTTGGTACAGTCAAAACAAAGTCTAGAAGTGAAAGGTGTATGGCAACCTTCAGGGGAAATGATCACAACATCAATTTCGTTACCCAATATGTTGGAAGCTCCACCAAAAATCATAGTCCATCAGGATCCTTGCTTAGGTCCTTCATATAGTCTAGGCTTTTCACAATCTATAATCAGCATGATATTCTCATCCGGGAATTCGAAGTGCATAGATTTAAGTCATATACAGCTTGATACGCCAAATGATCTGCCATTACACTTCCTTTGATTGCTTTTTGTATGGTGTAATGGATGTTGTGATACAATGGCAGAACCGACTATTTATACTGGTTTTGTGTTTGTGTTCAAAAATGTTGCGGTAAGCAAGAGTCGCCATCGAATTTTCTTTTATCCAAATTAAGGAAAGGGTGAAAAGAACAAAAAAAGACCTTTTCGAGAGTTTTCTGAGTAAGGGGGTAGATTATGGAAATGGAATATGTTAGCACCCTTTCCATCCGTAGTTTTCTACAGGATCTTAGATGCTTAGCTCATTTTAAAAGTACATGGTGCTTTGTGTGTTTTGAAAAATGTTTTGAAATTCCTTAGTGTGGCAATTCGCTTTGTGATAACTCTTGTATCAGTCCTCAAGAGTGTTGACAAAGCAAATGTTTTTTGAAAGTTGTTTTTGAAATGTGTAAGTATAAAAGGTTTGTTTTGAGCAAGCATCTAACAGCTATCTACTTGTACTCGAAAAGGTTATTTTCCTCCTATCCTTTAGACAGTGGTATCCTACTATTAGTGAGTAGGTACCCCTATCGTTGGATGTTTTGAAGGACATTCGAAGGGACACTTTATAGTCACAAAGGCAACTAGGAAAGAAGCTTTAGTAACCACCCTAAGATTCTAAGATCATATCTTTACCAAGGAAACGTCGAGAGGGTCATCAAGGGACTTATGATCTTTTTGAACCAGAGGGTAGTCACTAAAACCTCTCACGTTTCGAGAGTTGTGACTATTTCCGAAGGCAACCAAAATGGGGTACCCTAGAGGTGTATATGTGTAAATGTATTGTATTCAGTTATTTTTGTCTTTTTTGTTAGGTTTGCTAACGTTTGATTATTACTCTATCCATATAAGTCTAGTTACTAACACTACTATATACCGTAATTTAAAGTGCAGAAATGTAAAGTGCATGAATGTAAATCGTACGCTATTACATGGCTTTGTGAGAGGTACATTATAGAAATGTGAAAAGTAAAGTCCTAGTTACTATTACAAACTGGGAAACAGTTACAATAAGATGGAAAAAACGCGAAAGTAAATAAATGCGCAAACAAATTAAGAGGGACGTCTAAATCCTAAGGAAAAAGAAATCTTTTTGTTTGTTTTGTTTTATTTGTTAAGAAAATATTTGAATTAAATAAACCTAGGTCTAGTTGATTTTAAATTGATAAAATGAAGTTAAAATAATTAATTAATTTGTTTACAAAATTAATTTGATTAATAAAAAAAACTAACCTAATATTTTTTGTGATTTTTTTTATTTAAAGTTAATTCAAATGATAAGGTGAATAAAGAAATAACAAAAACAAAAATAAAAACACAAAGGGCATCCTTCTATCCAGGGAGAAAAATGGGAAGCTTTGATCCAGAGAAGGTGTCTTTCGATCCATGGGAAAATGGGAGGTTTTGATCTAGAGAAGGAAGTGTCTCCTTATATCTAGAAAAGGAGCTGTCTTCTTTGATCCAGGAGAAGATGGCAATCCTTCGATCCAGTGAACGGATGTTACCCTTCGATCCATTGAAAGGATGTGGCTTTCGATCCAGAGGGCGTTGTTGAAAGGGCCTGACGGATCACCTGTGAGGGCTCTGAATATGCAAAGATATGTTAGCAAAACCAAGATGCAGGACCTGGGTACGAACCCAGGTCCTTCGATCCTGTGTGCATTTGGTCTATTCAGGCTAGATCTGCAACAAATGTTAGAAATAAAACAAATGCAGACCTGGGTGTCGAACCCAGATCCTTAATCTTGAATACAAATTGAATGCATTACAAATTTTAATATATCATGCAAATGTAAAGTTTGGTCTCTTACCATTTCTTTCCAACAGTTGGAAGCTTCGATTTGGCACTTTTGGACATGGAGATGCTTGCTTAGGGGCTGGTGTGGACTTCTGGATGCAAGGTTTTTGTCTGGCTAATGCTTGTATAGGGTAAGAATGCTTCTGTTTGATGCAGTGTATGTGTGTTTCCAATGGTTTTTTCCTCCGCCCCCATTTTTTTGTGTCCTTTAGGCCAGTATTTATAGGGATGTCAGGGTGCATCAAAATGGCAAGGGATATCCATTTAACTAGGCTTTTAAAGTCATTAGACAAGAATCAGACATATTAAAAGATTTCCTTTTTTTGAAATATTCACGCCTCATTGGAATATTGAATGAACCTGGACACTTTTGTCTTTCGAAAGCCTTCCAACGTTGCTCTTCGATTGGCCTAGAGTCTTGATTCGAAGTGTTCAAAAACCTCCTTATTAGAGCTTTTTCGATTGAATCTATCTATTTGCCCTAGCTGCTTGATTCAAACAACTCAAACGAAAACTTCATTATGGCCAATCGAAGCCTCCTTTGTCACCACCTTCGAATGCCATTGCACAAGAGGCCTGGGCCTGGCCACATGTAGGACCAAGACCCATCATAAGACAAGCTTGTATTCAGTAACCATGTGTCCTTTGAATGGACCAATGAATGCTTATTCGAAGGGACCTCATGATTGTCCCTTCGAAGGGACTAACATGCGTGTCGAAGTATGAAAAACTGTTTCAAAGAGGACCATTGCCCAGTCGAAGCCGGCATAAAGGAAACCAATTCCTTGTGGTGCGCTAGCATGAGGTAGGTCAAAGAAAGCGTAAAAGAGGCCATCGCCTAGTGAAGCAAAGCATGTCTGAGGTAACCCTTTGTCTTGTGAATCGAAGACCAGTAAAAGGGGCCTTTTGCCTTGTAGATCAAAGGCAAGCTGATGGGTCTTTTCCTTGTGAAACCAAGGCAAGCATGAGGAAGTTTTTGCCTAGTGAATCAGAATACACATGCAGGAGGCCACTGCTTGTGGATCGAAGGGAACTTGTAGGGGATTCTCGCCTAAATGAAACTTGGAACAATGTTTGCTCGAAAGGGGAACCAACATGCAATCGAAGCTGATAGGCCAATGCTTGGTCGAAGCGTTTCAGATGCCCAATCGAAGCTTGTTGACATGCCAATCGAAGGACCCTTTGCTCTGATGTGCCAATTAGAGGATATTACTCAGATGCCAATCGAAAGACATTGTTGGCATGCCAATCGAAAGACACTTTGCTATCACTCAAAAAAATTTCATTTTTCTTTTGGCAAGTTTTTGTAACCACCAATGTAAAAGAAACCTTGGGAAACATGAGAGGGAAAAATTTTGGGGTACAACAGCTGCCCCTATTCAATCTTCTTAAACCTGAGGATTTAGATTAACTTGTCTGCCTTTCGTGATCTGAAGGTGGAAGAGAATTGAACACTAGAGTGCCCAAAAATTTCCACTCGCATACAGTAACACTAATGGTTAATGATGGTGGGAATGGGCTTACATATGCCATTTAGAGAAGATGAAAGAGAGTCTTAGGATATGGGCTTAAAGATGCCATCCAAAGTAGATGCTGACTTCCTAAGAGGTCTCTTTGTGGGGAATTCCTGTTCCTTCTTTCTGAGGAGGAATCGGCTGGGGAATATGGGTTTCTATTATTCTCTTGCTTGAGGAAACTCTATGGGGAATAGAGTATTGGAACTTCAGTTGTCCAAGGATCTGCTGAAGTGTTATCTCTGGAGAGATGGAAGTTTGTTATTTTCTGGTTGAAATCCAGGCTTCAAAGTAGCTTGCTAGGGATAATGGAATTAACCGTTACCTGAAAATGTATTAGAAAGAGCCTATGTAGGGCTGTTTTAGGATGAGTCCCTGTTAGTCTGCATCTGGAGATATATGAGAATGAGCCTGTGTAAGATTTCTTCGTCTGGTCGTTTAGATAGTTTTCTTGTTTGGTTTCAGGTATTAATCTACAAATCAACTATTCGTAGATAGTTGTTCTGTCTGGTTTCATGTATTAATCTGGAACTTGAAAATTGTTGGTCGCTGAGATAGTTATCCTGGCTTGTTACATGTATTAATCTCTGACCTGAGAAAGAAAGATAGTTTTCCTGGCTTGTTACAAGTATTAATCTTCAATCTCTTCATGTGGATAGTTCTCCTGGCTTGTTACAGGTATTAATCCATAGTGGGTCATCCACAAATAGTTCTCCTAGCTTGTTACAGGTATTAATCTGAGATTTGTTTTTGTCGGTCATTGAGATAGTTGTCCTGTCTGGTTCAGGTATTAATCTCTGACCTGAGAAAGAAAGATAGTTTTCCTGGCTTGTTACAGGTATTGATCTTCAATCTCTTCATGCGGATAGTTCTCCTGGCTTGTTACAGGTATTAATCAACAGTCGGTCGTCCACAGATAGTTCCCCTGGCTTGTTACATGTATTAATCTGGGATTTGTTTTTGTCAGTCGTTGAGATAATGATCCTGTCTGGTTTCAGGTATTAATCTCTGACCTGAGAAAGAAATATATTTTTCCTAGCTTGTTATAGGTATTAATCTTCAATCTCCTCATGTAGATAGTTTTCCTGGCTTGTTACAGGTATTAACCTGCATTCGGTCGTCCACAGATAGTTCTCCTGTCTTATTACAGGTATTAATCTGGAACTTGAAAATGTTGGTCACATAGATAGTTCCTCGTCTGCTTTCGGGCATTAATCTGTGGCCTGTTATATTTATTGGTAAATCCGTCTTGCTTCGGGACTTCATACCACTTATACCACTTATACCACTTGGTCGTGTAGATAGTTTCCCCGTCTAGTTTCAGGCATTAATCTTTGACCTGTTATGTAAGTTGATAGTGTTTGTCTTTCTGCGAACTCAACCTGGAATGGTAAAGTCAGTTTCATACGATGTTATGATGTATGAATTGCATGATGCTCTCAAAATAAATGAGATTGGGATATATGCATTTGTGCTGCATATGCTACGATGTTTGTAGAAATGCATGAATGTAATGTATGAACATATCAGCTATTCTATTGCAATGTTGTTGAACCAGGGAAAATAAATCCCTGATTGTTGCTGGGGGTGAAGAATGTAGGTCTTCATATATGTTGAAGTTAAAACGCTGGGAGTTGAACTTCCGTTTTTAGAGAAATAAACTCCGTCTGGGAAGGTAAACTCCGCGAATTGAACTGTTGCTAGAATATAGTCTAGAATAAGTATCAGGATGACATCCGTCTCTGGATCGTACCTGAACTGTTGCTAGAAGATGATCTGAATAAGTATCAGGATGACATCTATCTCTGGATCGTACCTGAACTGTTGCTAGAAGATATTCTGGAATAAGTATCAGGATGACATCCTTATCTGGATCGTACCTGAACCGTTTCTAGAAGATGATCTGAATAAGTATCAGGATGACATCGGTCTCTGGATCGTACCTGAATAGTTGCTAGAAGATAGTCTGGAATAAGTATCAGGATGGCATCCGTATCTGGATCGTACCTGAGCGTTTCTAGAAGAAGATCTGAATAAGTATCAGGGTGACATCCGTCTCTGGATCGTACCTGAGCTGTTGCTAGAAGATAGTCTGGAATAAGTAGTAGGATGACACCCGTATCTAGATCGTACCTGAACCATTTCTAGATGAGAATCTGGAATAAGTGTCAGGATGACATCCATCTCTGGATCGTACCTGAACTGTTTCTAGAAGAGAATCTGGAATAAGTGTCAGGATGACATTCGTCTTTGGATCATACCTGAACTATTTCTAGAGGAGAATCCGCTTTATTTAGAATGTTTCCACTGGGAATTCTTGTTTTGTTATTTTGAGAAGAAATCCGTTGGGGAATCTTGAGAAGCTTGGCGACTTCACTGGGGAATTCTTAGATGTTGGAGCAGTAATTGGAGATTCTTGCTCTGCCAAGGGTATGAGAACACCTAACATCATTAGGCTGCATGCTAAGAGTATGGCAGTGACCTTGTAGTAGAATGCCCCTGCCTCGGTACCTACTGGAGAAAATATATGTCGAGGATTTTGTAGATGGTTTAACTGCTATTCCGACTCTTGGAGTCCTTGGTGAATGCATATCAGGGTAATAAACTTTCTACTGATAGACAAGTGACGAAATGACGGGATGTAGTCGTACGCTTTAATCCCTAACTTTTTCCTGGACTGTCCTTTCATATTTTCAATCGATCGGGATACCCTTTTTTGCCCAAGCCGCCTTTTCAAGTTTTCGACTTACCGGGTGTACAGATTTTTTCATATGTATATTCTTAATTTTTTCCCGAACCCTTTTGGTTCGCCGAGATGCCCTTATTTTTTCCTAGGCCAGTCAACCTAGCGGGTCTTTTTTCATGCGTAGTAATTTTCGACTATGTCCATGTTCACCAGGTACGAATTGTCACTGCCCATAGTAGTAAGTGTTGTCACACTGCCAAAAGATGTTTGTTTGATTGTACATGATTCGTTGTTGGAATTCATGTCCAATGCCCCAAGCGATTAAGATGGAGAACTACCCCTGGCTATTTGGCATTTTTAAGAAATTACTTGAACCTTGACTTGACTGCCCCAAATCAGATGGACACCATGTGTTGTACCCCAAAATTTTGCCACTCACTTATCAAGAATTTTCTCAAAAGATCTCTTTGACTCAAGACTGGATTAGGGTTTGACCAGCTCAAGATACCTCCTCATGCACTGATGACCAAAATTAGGGTTTGAGTTTGCACAAGGATTTTTTGACTATCAATGCTTCATATGACTTTCAAGGATCATTAGGGACCCCCAAGATTACTCATGTCAAGTTTCAAGCCTTGAATGATATTTTTGATCAGTCAACCATGGCCAATTTACAGTTAAACTTCATAATTTTTATCCACATCAACATCTTAGGCTCATATGTATCATTTTATCAAGTTTGGACCATAATTCCTCAAGAAATTTGATCAAATCATCAAAAGGGCAAAATGGTCAAAATTAGGGTTTTGACTGAGAAAGGGCAATTTATGATTTTCGACCTAGCAAATGATCAATTGGTTTGAAGCATGATTTCAAGAGTTCAATTGCATCATTTTTACCTAATAACATGATTCAAAACATTGCAAGTCCATTGGATTGATAAATGAATTTTTAAGTCAACTGATCAAAAGTCAACTATATACTGAAAAGTCAAACTTTGACTTTTTGGTTAAAATCAAGTGCCAAAGATCATAATTCATCAAAACATATCAAAATGTGAAACTTGTTCACCAATAAGTCAAGAATTCAAAATTTTGTTTTGAAAAGTAAAAATTCTTAACTTAGAAATTTTTCTAAGTATAGAAAATTTCTTATTTTTTCTCAACTTTGGGCAAAATTATCACCATGATACAAGATGATTCAAAGGAAACTTCCAACATGAACGTTGTAGATATCCATGAAATCTACAACTTTGCATCACACAATTTCTCCTAAAAATGATTGGATCTCAAGATATAATTTTGTGAATACATGCTCATGAACTAAAATAACTTAGTGAAAATTTTTCCCTAGTTAGGCAAATTTTTGACCTAACTTCATGGCCATTTTTCACATAGTTCCAAAGGGAATTTTCAAAATCAATTCAAAGATAAGTTGTAGAGCACATTTCAAGATTTAAAAAATGTCCAAGAACTCCTTGAGATCATTCTTGAATAGGGAGAATCGAAGAGATGAAGTTGGCAATTTGTCACTTTGATTTCAAGCCATTTCATGATGAACAAAAATTCAAATCCAAGCCTAGGCTGCATAATATTTGCTTTCCAGGCCTAAAACTTGTTTCTCACTTCATAATTAAATGTCTACCAACTCAGATCAGGCTTGTACCATACTTAGAGACTTGTCTCCTCACTTTTCTTCAAAAACAAGTAATAGAGTCAAAAGGCTATAACTCAGAAACCTGGAGTGGAGTTGATGTCTAACCTTTTCCATACTAATACACAAGTGTATTGTAACCTAACACACGAATTCTAAGACTCAGAAGCACTCCCAAACACTTTGCCACTGAAAATCTGCCATAGCTTGACATTTTCGAACATTACTCAGTCATCTCCAAATCCACTCGTGCGAATTGAGTTTTTACCATCCAAACACTTAATATACATCACACCTAATTGATCCAGACCCCTGTTCCCTCACTGTAACTCTTCCTCCACCATCTACCATTTTCAAAAATCAAGCTTGCAGGTTGACTTGAGTAGGGAGATTCAGGGACTTTCAAGACAAAGTAAGGATTGGAATATACTCAGGGAGGTCCAGGCAAGCTAAACAGATCCTCATGCCTTCTCAAAACCAGCCCAAACTCCATTCACGATCTCAACTGAAAGAGGTAAAAACTCAAACTTCTATCTCTTCATACAAGTATTATTTGGTCCTGATTTTTGAAAACAAAATGTAGATATCCTTACACTAAAGCTAACCATGTTCATAGTTTTCATTTATATTAACTGTGTATAGATTTGGATTTGAATTTTCTATAAAAATTAGGTTTCAAATTAGGGAAAGTAAAATTATCTTTGATCTTTGACTTTTAGTTACATAAATTACATGGTTGAACTCGTTGGAAGAAACACTATAACTTTCATGTTTGGACTTTCCATTTTTATGGAGAAATGAGAGAGATGCAGGTGGTCCAACCATGACTCAAGGTTGAAGATGAAGTTGCCTTCATGAGGCGTTTTCTAATATATATTTGTGCTTTTGTTTATATAAACGGATGTACAGCCACCCCAGTGGTAAGGCAGAGCGCAAAAATGCTAGAGGTCATGGGTTCGAGCCTCAGCGCGCTGCCTTTTGCAATTTTCTCACATTTTTCATCTTTTTTGTCCCTTTGTAGCGTAGGCCTCTGATTCTTGGGCCTTATGAATTTTTCTAGCATTCACCTCCTATTTGCTTGCAGCACCCCTGGCCCATTTAATTTTATTTATTTATTTTACTTCCATTTTATTTTATTAAATATATTTTTCTCAATATTAAAAATCACAAAAAATATAAAAATGATAGATTTAAATTTTGACTTGATTTATTTTATTTTTATCACATAAAACATTTTTATTTAGTTATATATTATCTATTTTTATTAAATGAACTTGTAAATTAAATTAGAACTAGGTTAAATATTTATTTTTCTGCACACCCATTAAATATACTATTTTAATATAAAATGACCAAAAAATTTCATAATGCCATATATTATTTTCAAGATAAAAATAATAAATACAAAAATACTTACTTTTTTTCTTAAAGAAACTTTTTCTTTTAATCAAATAGAATTAGGGTTTATTCAAAAATATTTTTTCTAAAATAATTTCTTTCCTTAATTAATTTGAGTTAATCTTGGTTTATTTATTAGGTTTAGGTTAAAACTCTTTCAACATGAAAAAACCAAACAAAAATCTTCTTTTGCATTTATATATCTTTGCATATTTAATTTATCTTGTATACTATTTATTCCAATGTTTGTACATATTCAATTTGGTTGTAATAGATTAATTAGGTTTATATTATTGCAATCCCCATTCATAAATTGTATACCCCCTCCCACAAATGTTGTAGTAGCGTAGTAACTTTAAATTTCACAATTTATCGCTTTTACATAACATGCTAGTAATTAGGGTTTGTATGGCAAGATAAAACCAATCAAATAGAAAAACCCTAATTCAAGACAAAATCAAGCATGAAAATGACACACTTGCATACAAAACACACCTAGGGTTACTCCACTTGGTTGCCTTATACAAAATGGCTATATTACGCAAGTAAGGTATCTTAGCAAAAACAAACAAATACAAAATCATAGTCCCTCGATGACGCTATTCAAGTTGCCTTACAAAATTATCTTAGTCCCTAAAAAATGCTAAGATACCTTGCAACATTGCTAATCATGGCTATACGATGAACCACGTCCGTCCCATTTACATCCAAAGATAAGGTTGCTTACCAAATCAATGGTAAGACAACAATGTCAAAGGAAAAGAAAATGAACAAGAAAGACATTTGAGTAGGTAGATTACTTTTAGTTACTTGCTCCATTTCAAAACAAATATCCTTGCTATTTTCAAAACAAACACCTACACATTTCAAAACATCTTACAAACATTGAAAACATTTGCAAAAAGACCAACTTCTTTGTGTACATTCTTACGAACGAGAATCATTACAAAAGATTGCCTAAACAATGGCCTATTTTACAAAATACTTTCAAAACCACACAAAGCACAATTTCAAACAAAAGCAAGTGATCTAGCAAGTAACTAAGAGCCCATGGAAAACCATGGATGAAAAGTGCAAAACAATTTGCAATCAAATGCAAAACAATAAAGTCAGTTCTCCCACCGTATCACAGAACTGGCGACTCTGCTGGGGAGAATTCTAAAAGTGGGGTTACCTTAGGGATTAGATCACATTTACTTGGTTACATTGTTTGAATTGTATGCTTTACATTATGGTTCTTTGTTTGGGTTTGAATTCTCTACCCGTATTTGGGATACATTATAGGTAAGTAGCAATATATTATGGAAATTGTGCAGGGTATACCGACTTGGTCTAAGCAATAGCTGCGTTAGTGCGACATATTTGTGGGTACCGGTAGCCTTTGAGTTAATCAAAGAGAATACGAGGCCGCTGAGTGATGTCGTGAAGCACTAATGAACTTTTAAAACCTTTACTTGACCAACTTGGCCTTTAGGATGTAGTGAGATGACCGGCTTTGGTGCAGTCCGAAGTTTGTAGATACTCGATACTACACTCATTGAGGTTTGGTTTCTTGGGATATTTCGGTCGCCATTAAAGAGGCTTGAGCTGAAACAATGACCAAGGAAACAATCCAGTGATATTGAGCTCCTTAGAACCCGCTTACTATTACTAGGACAAGTTTAAGCCAACTAAAATTCAAGAGGGTACTTACCTATAAAACTCCATGCAAGCCTAAGCTAAGGACTTGTTTGTTTTGCTTGTATATGCATACTTGTACATAACATCATGGACATCATGAACATCATATACATCCACTAACCATTTCAAGGATTTTGGGATTCATCTTTGTTCTTGTTTTGTAGGATATGGATTCACTTCGCAGGAGAACTATTCAAGTCAACCTTGTGAGAATCCCTTCACAACTTAAGGAGCTAGCTTCAAGGATTCCTGAGAACTCTCCATTCACCGAGAGACATGGTCGTCTACTCAACTTGGTCACCTCCAACACAGATGAGGACATGATGAAGGTGCTTTTTCAGTTCTTTGATCTTTTGCACCATTGCTTCACATTCCCCGACTATCAACTTGTGCCTACTTTGGAAGAATTCTCCCAACTCTTGAGGATTCCCATTATTAATCAACTACCTTTCAACGGTACGGAGAGAGATCCAAAGCCAGAAGAGATTGCTCAAGCCCTACACTTGCACTCATCTGATGTCACAACCCATTGGGAAATAAGGAGTGGTGTCAAAGGCTTCTTAGCAAAGTTCCTATTTGAGAAAGCCCAAAGCTTTTGGAATTCCTTGGATTTACAAGCCTTTGAGGAAATTGTGGCTCTCCTCATTTATGGGATGGTTTTCTTTCCAAATCCTGACCAACTCATAGATGTCAATGTCGTCAAAATCTTCATATCATGCAACCAGGTGCCTACATTGCTAGGGGATATCATACACTCTTTTCACACTCGCATAATGAGGAAAAGAGGCGTCCTTATGTGTTTCACTCCTCTCTTGGAAAGATGGTTTATTTCTCATCTTCCCCAATCAGTCTTGAAGAATGAGCAAGGTTCAAGGTGGTCACAAAGGTTGATAACGCTCAAACATTCAGACATTCATTGGTGCTCTCGATCCAAAGAGAATGTTATCATTGTCGACCGTTGTGGAGAATTATCTAATGTCCCTCTACTTGGCATTAGGGGAGGTATCACCTACAACCCATGCTTAGCCTTAAGACAATTTGGTTACGTCCGAAGGGATGGCCCGCATGAGATGCTGATTCAAGGTTTGGTATTCGACTACGACAACGACGATCAAGGTCTTCGCCAGAGATTTATCCGAGCTTGGAGGATGCTAAACAAGGTGGATATCAAGACTTTGGGGCACACGAATTCCATCCCTCTTGAGCCTTACCTCAAATGGGTACGAACTCGTGCTCAGAGTCTTATGATTCCTTACCCTTCCATTCTCCCGGTAATAATTGAGCCTATCATAGAGGGTGATGTTCCATACACTATCCTACATCCTGACATGCCCACATCTCTTGAAGATCTACAAAGGGATTGGATACAACTCAAAGGAGAGAGAGATACTTTTGAAGCCCAATTCTACGCAAGCAAGAAGAAGGTTTTGGAACTCACTAGGCTACTTCATGAGGAGCAGACTCTGAATGCCTACATTGCACCAAAGAGGATGCATACTACTTTTTTATCTTAGAGTTTTTGTATTATTTTTACCAAGGGGCATTGATGTACTCAAACTTTATCTTATTAATATAACGCGTGTTTCCTTTTTTTCTAAAACAAATTTGAATCTTTGAAATCCTTGAAAACATTGCAGATGCATATATCATTCATCATAACATAAACAGGTCTTTTGCAACAAGTCTCCTCATCTCTCTACTGTTTAGTTCAGTAAGATGGATCTCGAGCAAACAGTGAAAGATCTCCAAGCTCAGAACACGCAGTTTTAAGAGTTGCTCATGACCCTAGCCAAGAGGCAAGAAGAGTTGAAGACTCTGCTAGCCGAAGAGAGGAAAAAGAAAACAAAGAAGGTCACCGAGGTCTTAAACATGGGGAGAAGATTTCATGGGCAGACTAGAATGACCTTGAACTTTGCAACAACATGTGGTGAAGGAGAGGGGAAAGGCAAGTAAACAGTGGTCCCATCAGAATCTGAAGAGGAGGAAGAAGAGGAAGACTACTCTGAGGAACAGTACCCTCCAGCTGATGACAAATACAAACATCTCGAAGAGCGATTGAGCGCAATGGAAATCCAAAAGGTGTCAGGCTTGGACTTTGAGGAATTGGGACTAGTGTCGGGGAAAATCCAAGTATGATGGAGTGCCATGCCCTAAAATGCATCTCTGGTCATATGTGGGGAAAATCCAACCCCACACTACTGATAAAGACTTATGGGTACACTTCTTCCAAGAAAGTATGTCTGGTACTCAACTTGACTGGTTTTACCAACTAGAAAGAGCCAATGTTCATAATTGGGAAGATCTTGCCGCAGCTTTCTACAAGAAATATCAATAAAATACTGATTTGGCGCCTACCCGTACTCAACTCCAGAGTATGTCCATGGCTTCCAATGAAGGTTTCAAGGACTATGCGCAAAAATGGAGAGATTTGGCTGGAAGAGTTCAACCTCCTATGTCTGAGAGAGAATTGGTAGACATGTTCTTAGGCACTTTATCTGGTCTCTTCTTCAATCATTTAATCAGAAGTTCATCTACAGGCTTTACCAAACTAATACTGACCGAAGAGAGGGTGGAAGCTGGCATAAAAAGTGGAAAGATTAAGAAGGATTCATCTTCTTCTACAGCTGTAAGGAAGCCTTTCATCGGGAAGAAAGAGGTAGCTGCTGTGTATTCGCAAAGAAACCAAGATAGGGCCGAACTCCGACCAATGGTGGGGGCTGTTATGATTCCAAAGCCTACGTCTGATCAACAAAGAAGTAATCAACCACGGGTGGAAAGGCCAGTCAGGCAGTTCACCAGAATTAACATGACTTTGTCTCAGGTATTATCGCATCTGCTAAGATCCAACTTGGCAACCTTGAAAGGAGCTCCGAAAAACCCCAATACAACATCCCCTCATTATCACCCCAATGTCTGTTGCGCATATTACTCTGAAAGTCCTGGTCATGATACTAATAATTGTTGGGCCTTGAAGAACAAAATACAAGACCTCATTGAAGCAAAAGAAATTGAGTTTGATGCGCCCGAGAAGCCAAATGTCATTTCTGCTCCTATGCTCAGACATGGTCACAATACCAATGCCATTGAAGAAGATTTGTTTGTTACCTCAGTCGATGAACTCATGACCCCACTTCCGACTATTAAGATAAACTTGTTGAAAGCCGGTGTGTTCCCGGGCTGTAATGAAGTTTGCCATCTCTGCTTGTCCTTACCAACTGATTATCCTTTGTTGAAAGCAGGCATTCAACGCTTGATAGATAACAAAGAGATTTTGTTTGAAAAAACTCCTGTTTCACCTATTCCTGTTGAAGATGTTTCTATCATTACCATTTCCGCCAATTCTTCCAGGGTCTCCACCAAAAGACACGTTAGAATTACATCGGTTCTGAAAGCAACTCCTTTAATAATCATCATGCCTGGGCCAAT
This sequence comes from Vicia faba, assembly GCA_948472305.1. Classification (NCBI taxonomy): domain Eukaryota; kingdom Viridiplantae; phylum Streptophyta; class Magnoliopsida; order Fabales; family Fabaceae; genus Vicia; species Vicia faba. Next base: position 1,009,457,198 of record OX451735.1, read on the forward strand.
CCCATATGAATCAGACAAAACTATGTCGTGGAACTACGGAAGGGACATTTACTACCATGGCATCAAGCAAGACTGGCCGGCCGCCGAAGAGATAAATTCCAAGAAAGAAGACTCCGACGTCAGTAATATTGCCGGAACTAGCAAAATTACCCAAAGCGGTAGGATCTTTTCTCCAGAAATTGCTCCCTCAAAAGTAGTTTCTGGACCCGTAATTATTTATGTGGCTACTCCAAAGGCTTCTCCCATACCCATAATCATCTCTGCAAGTACTCCTATTGATGAAGCCGTTGCAACCCCTGTTATCATTCCTACCAACACTCCCGCTGCCGAGACTCGAGGAAAGAGTATTTAGGTTGAGCTTTTCCGAATGAAGGCTCAATCACTAACTATCCCCGAGACTTCCAAGAAAGAAATGGAGGAGATCCTAAAAATTATAAAGAGGAGCGACTACGATGTAGTTGAACAATTGGGGAAAACTCCCTCTAAAATCTCCATGCTGGCATTACTACTGTGTTCCGAGGCGCATGCAAAATCCTTGGTGAAATTCTTAAAAGTATCCCATGTACCTCAAGAGACGCCTGCTAATCAATTCCAAGACTGCGTAGCCATCTTGACAGTAGATAATGGCCTAGGTTTTTTTGGACGCTGATCTGACGCCGAGGGGAAGAAAGCATAATGAGGCATTGCATGTCTCTGTGGAATGTAGGGGCACAACTCTGGCCCATGTCTTGGTGGACACAGGCTCATCTTTGAATGTACTATCGAAAAAAGCTCTGGATAGACTTGACTGCGAGGGAATGACATTAAAGCCAAGCAACATAATAGTAAGGGCATTTGACGGCTCGAAGAGGATGGTGCATGGGGAAGTGGATATCCCCATAAATGTTGGAACCCAAACTTTCAATTCAACCTTTTATGTAATGGACATCCGCCCTTCACACTCCTGCTTGCTAGGCCGGCCATGGATCCACAATGCTGACGATGTCACCTATACATTGCACCAGATGCTGAAGTATCCAGTTCAAGGGAAGATTATCAGCATCCATGGAGAGGAAGAATACGTGATCAGCCATCTCAATTCCTTCATATATATGGAATTGGACGAAGAATTCATTGAAACTCCATTTCAAAACTTCGAAGAGGTCCCGCAAGAAGTGGCAGTGACCAAGGCTGTGTCTCAGATTCCCAAGATTACAAGGCCCCCACTCCGGATGTCATCTCTGAAGGATGCCAAAGCAGTGGTAGAGGAAGGTGGATGCACTATCTGGGGGTAACTTCCAGATATCCCGTATAAGTCTGATAAGTTTGGCATATACTTCACTTCAAGTGCTCAAAAAGCTGTACGCCGTGCCCGAGCTGGAGGACCACCCCTAAAGATCAGCAACCGTGAGGTCAACACGGTAGAAAATGGTGAAGATGATTGCAACCTGGAGGATTGGATATTTCTGACTGTCAATGGAAGGCTCAGCAATTGGGAGGCTAGAGACTTTGTCCCGATCACTTTTATCCCACAGTAATTTATCATTACATTTTGTTGGATCTGTAACATTCAAAAACAATTCGCACTCTTAAAACCTTGTGTCTTACCCGAAGCACAATGGTCCATTTGTAAGGGTTATTATCTCATTTTCATATGACATCAATGAATCATGGACGTTTTCGCATACAAACTTATGTGCTCATTGTTTTTTCTTTCGAAGATAGCTATACCCTTACATACACCCACACTCACATTGCAGGTACACATCTATTATGGATCCCATGGGTAACGATACTGCTATGGCCTTTTGTGACTCTGAGAATCTAATTTACCAAGCCGAAGACGAAGGTGAGGAAGATTGTGAAGTACGAGGGGAACTTGCCAGACCGCTACAACAAGAAGAAAGAACCATTCAGCCTCACGAGGAACCCGTGGATACAATCAACCTGGGTACCAAAGAGGATAAAAAAGAGGTCAAAATGGGTGCTAATTTGGAACCTAGGGTCAAGGAGCGTCTTATTCAGCTATTACACGACTCTATTGAAGTCTTTGCCTGGTCATATAAAGACATGCCAGGACTTGATGAAGACATTGTGGTACATCATCTGCCTACAAGAGAATATTATCCGCCAGTAAAGAAAAAGGTTTGCCGCATGAGGCCTGATATGTCAGAAAAGATTAAAGCATAGGTCATGAAGCAATTCAACGCTGGATTCTTGGCTGTCACCTCCTACCCTCAATGGGTTGCCAACATTGTTCCCGTACCCAAAAAAGACGGCAAAGTACGAATGTGTGTGGACTACAGAGATTTGAATAGGGAGAGCCCTAAGGATCATTTTCCACTTCCCCACATTGATATCTTAGTTGACAATACGGCAAAACACAAAGTGTTTTCCTTCATGGATGGATTCTCAGGATAGAACCAAATCAAAATGGCACCTGAGGACATGGAGAAAACAACATTTGTCACACAGTGGGGCATATTATGCTACAAGGTAATGCCATTCGGATTGAAGAATGCTGGGGAAACCTATCAGCGCGCCATGGTATCTTTATTTCATGACATGATACATCACGAAATAGAGGTCTATATGGACGATATGATAGCCAGATCGCAAACAGAAGAAGAGCATCTTGATCACTTACAAAAGCTGTTTGAGAGACTGAAGAAGTACAAGCTGAGGTTGAATCTAAACAAATGCATATTTGGGGTACGGTCTAGTAAACTCCTAGGCTTTATCATCAGTAAAAAAGGTATCAAGGTCTATCCTGCCAAAGTTAAAGAAATACAAGAGATGCTTGCTCCTCGTACAGAGAAGGAAGTCAGAGGATTCTTGGGACGTCTGAACTACATTGCCAGATTCATTTCCCACCTGACCGCTACTTGTGAGCCAATCTTCAAACTATTGAAGAAAGATCAAGTAGTCAAATGGAATGATGAGTGCCAAGTTGCTTTTGACAAAATCAAAGAATACATACAAGAGCCTCTTGTATTGATGCCACCATTCGTGGGAAGACCGTTGATCATGTATCTGACTGTTTTAGAAAACTCAATGGGGTGTGTATTGGGACAGCATGGCGAGTCTGGCCGAAAAGAGCACGCTATTTACTACCTGAGCAAAAAGTTTACCGATTGTGAAACCAGATATTCACTGCTTGAGAAAACTTGTTGCGCTCTGGCATGGGCTGCTCGCCGGCTAAAACAATATATGTTGACTCATACTACCTTATTTATATCTAAAATGGATACGATAAAATACATCTTCGAGAAGCCTGCCCTTTCTGGGAGAATAGCAAGATGGCAGATGATCCTGACAGAATATGACATACAATATACTACCCAGAAAGCTATAAAGGGCAGTGTACTAGCTGATCACCTTGCTCACCAAGCTGTGGAAGACTACCAGTCCATGAAGTTCGAATTCCCGGATGAAGAAATCATGACATTAAATAAATGTGAAGAATTCAGGCCATATGACAGACCTAGACAAGGATCCCGATGGACCCTGTTCTTTGATGAAGCCTCCAATGCACTCAGCAATGGTATTGGTGTTGTACTCATATCTCTGGAAGGGTGTCATACTTCCTTTACTTCCAGACTTTGCTTCAATTGTACAAACAACATGGCAGAATACGAAGCATGCATCTTTGGTCTCAAAGCTGCCATAGACTTGGGGATCAAATCATTGGATGTATTCGGAGATTCAACCTTGGTCATCAGTCAGATCAAAGGGGAATGGGACACCAAACACCCTAACCTTATCCCTTATAAAGAACATGTCTTGACATTGCTACCACATTTTGAGAATATTACCTTTGGGCATTTCCCACGAGAAGAAAATCAGCTAGCAGACGCTCTAGCCACAATGTCATCTATGTTTAAACTTAATTGGGATAACAAGGCTCCCCAGATTACCATTGAACGAATGGATGAACCAGCACACTGTTACGAGATTAATACTAAAGAAGTAGTGGACCATACTTGGTTTCACGAAGTCAAGAGGTATCTCGAGGCTCAAGAATATCCAGAGGGAGCTTCAATCAATGATAAGAAGTTCTTAAGGAGATTTTCTGCTAAGTTCTTCCTTAGTAACATCATCTTGTACAAACATAATCATGACTTTGTGTTGCTTAGATGCGTAGATAAGGTTGAAGATGAAAGGATCATGGCTGAATTGCATGAAGGCACCTTTGGTACCCATTCCAGTGGGCATACAATGGCAAAGAAAATCCTACGGGCAGGCTATTACTGGTCTACCATGGAAGCAGATTGTTATCAACACTCTCGAACCTGCCATAAATGTCAAATTTATGCTGACAAAGTGCATGTACCTCCGGTTCCTCTGAATGTCTTGACAGCTCCTTGGCCCTTTGCTATGTGGGGGATTTATATGATTGGGGAAATCAAACCGACAGCCTCCAATGGACACCACTTCATCCTAGTGGCCATTGACTATTTTACAAAGTGGGTTGAAGCAGCCTCCTTCGCCTCCGTTACCAAGAATGTTGTTGTCCGTTTCATCAAGCAAAACCTTATCTGTCGGTACGGTATCCCGGGAAGGATCATCACTGACAATGGTACAAATCTCAACAACACTATGATTACCGCATTGTGCGAGCAATTCAAGATTCAGTATCACAATTCTTCTCCCTATCGGCCAAAGATGAATGGTGCTGTCGAAGCTGCAAATAAGAACATTAAAAAGATCATACAGAAAATGACAATCACATACAAAGACTAGAATGAGATGTTACCATTCGCTCTCCATGGGTATCATACCACAACTCGCACATCAACCAGGGAAACACTGTATTCTCTGGTTTACGGCATGGAAGTTGTCTTTCCTATCGAGGTTCAAATCCCCTCTCTAAGGATTATGAAGGATGCAGGATTGAACGAAGACGATTGGATCCAAAATCGACTTGATCATTTGAATTTAATTGATGAAAAGAGACTTACTGCTGTTTGCCATGGTCAAATGTATCAGAAATGGATGATCAAGGCTTTCGACAAGAAAGTCAGACGCCAAGTGTATCAAGTTGGGGATCTAGTAATCAAGCGCGTCATATTTCCACAAAGTGATCCCAGGGGAAAATGGACTCCTAGCTATGAAGGACCATTTGTAATAAAAAAGATATTCTCCAGTGGGGCAATGACCTTGACCACCATGGATGGTGAAAACCTGCCACACCCTGCGAATGCGGACATAGTCAAAAGATACTACGCATAAGAGACCAGCTAGGTTGACACACCTATGCAAAAAAAGGGTATCCCGGCGAACCAAAAAGGTTTGGGCAAAAGTTAGGGATAAAAAAAAATGTATACCCGGCAAGTTGAAAACCCGAAAGGGAGACTTGGGAAAAAAAGGGTTTCCCGGTGGACTGAAAACCTGAAAGGGCGGTCTAGGAAAAAGTTATAGAATTAAGGCGTACGACTATGTCCCGTCGGATCATTCTACAAACAATCATTGGCTTCCACTGACGAACTCAGAGGTTCTGATCAAATTCAATCATCTTCGGACGAAGCAACAAATAGAAAAGAGGCTCAGAGATACGAAGGCTATAGCAGAATGGAAACCCCATGGGATTATTACACATAGCTATCTTTCTATGTATCAAATATTTCTCTTTTATGACAACATTCTCTTACTAGAATGTTTGTCTCCTTGTACAAAAGTACTTATTCAAAGTCAATACAAAATATTCCTTTGAAAGTGCAAAAACCATTTGTCTTTTCTTTATGCTTGTGCTTTGTTTACAAAACGTCCAATAATTCATTGTTGAGCATATGCATTTGAACATAATTACTGTTTACAAATAAACAAAATGGGAAGAACAATTATTGGTAGGTTAAAAAGATAGGAAAATATCTCTAGGCCATTCCATAAGTAATCCCCTGCAGTACATCATTTAAATCCCCAGTGGAACAAAGTTTCAAATTGTTGATCCCCAGTAGAAGTTGTCAAAATTCTCAGGATCCCCCAATAATATTTTTACAAGCAGTACGTGGCATCACCCTTGCAACAAAGTTTATTTCTCTTGACATAAATTCATCAATACTTCGACTTCAAAACATGAAGACTTACATATCCTCAGCGATATTCAAGGATTTATTTTCCTCAATCAGACAGCAGTGCAGCAGATTAGCTCACATATACATACATTGCATCCATATATCATAAACATTGATTACACAAATGCATTACACCATGCATTTCATACAACATGACTTTGTATTTTAGCTAACATTTTACCCTTTTCAGGATAAGATTAACAACTACCATTAAAAATGATTCAACCTCTTGATACAGTTCAGATATGCTCCAGATATGGATGCCATCCTGATACTCATTCAGATTCAACCTCTTGATACAGTTCAAATACGCTCCATATACGGATGCCATCCTGATACTCATTCAGATCTCAACTTTCTGATATAGTTCAGATACGCTCCAGACACGGACGCCATTCTGGTACTCATTCAGAGTCAATTTTCAAATACAGTACATATACGCTCCAGACAAGGACGCCATTCTGATACTCATTCGGATTCAATTTTTCAACACCGTTCAGATACGCTCCGCACACGGACGCCATTCTGATGCTCATTCAGATCTCAACTTTCCGATACAGTTCATATACGCTCCAAACACAGACGCCATTCTGATACTCATTCAGATTCAACTTTCAGATACAACTTAGATACGCTCTAGACAAGGACGCCATTCCGATACTCATTCAGACTCAATTTTCCAACACCGTTCAGATACACTCCAGACACGGATGCCATTCTGATATTCATTCGGATTCGACTCCCAGATACAGTTCAGATACGCTCCAGACATGGACGCTATTCTGATACTCATTCTTTCGGCTTACAAATTACAATTCAACAATCACTTTTGGATGGCATCTTTAAGCCCATCTCCCACATACTTCTATCACCTCTCCAAATGGCATCTTTAAGCCCATTCCTTTTATCATCGCATCGTCGAGTGCAAATTTCTGGGCATTCTAGTGTCCAATCATCTTCCACCTTCAAGTCATGACTGGAAAAATATGCCAATCTAACTCTTCAGGTTTAAGAATATTGAACAGGGGCAGCTGTTGTACCCCAAAATTTTCCCTCTCACTTATCAAGAATTTTCTCAAAAGATCTCTTTGACTCAAGATTGGATTAGGGTTTGATAAGCTCAAGACACCTCTTCATGCACTGTTGACCAAAATTAGGGTTTGAGTTTGCACAAGGATTTTTTGACTATAAATGCTTCATATAACTTTCAAGGATAATTAGGGACCCCCAAGATTACTCATGTCAAGTTTTAAGCCTTGAATCACATTTTTGATCAGTCAATTGGACAGTTGACCTAAAAATCAGCTATATTGGGGAAAAATCAGTTGACCTATAATTTTTGATCCACATCAACATCTTAGGCTCATATGTATCATTTGATCAAGTTTGGACCATAATTCCTCAAGAAATTTGATCAAATCATCAAAAGGGCAAAATGGTCAAAATTAGGGTTTTGATTGAGAAAGGGAAATTTCTGATTATTGACCTAGAAAATGATCAAATGGTTTGAAGCATGATTTCAAGAGTTCAATTGCATCATTTTACCTAATAACATGATTCAAAACATTGCAAGTCCATTGGATTGATAGATGAATTTTTCAGTCAATTGATCAAAAGTCAACTGTATACTGAAAAGTCAAACTTTGACTTTTTGGTCAAAATCAAGTGCCAAAGATCATAATTCATCAAAACATGTCAAAATGTTAAACTTTTTCACCAAGAAGTCAAGAATTCAAAATCTTGTTTTGAAAAGTAAAAATTCTTAACTTAGAAATTTTTCTAAGTATAGAAAATTTCTTATTTTTTCTCAACTTTGGGCCAAATATTCACCATGATACAAGATGATTCAAAGGAAACTTCCAACATGAAAGTTGCAGATCTTCATGAAATCTACAACTTCTATTCACACAATTTCTCCTAAATATTCTTGGATCTCAAGATATAAATTTGTGAATACATGCTCATGAACTAAAATAACTTAGTGAAAATTTTTCCCTAGTTAGGCAGATTTTTGACCTAACTTCATGGCCATTTTTCACATAGTTCCAAAGGGAATTTTCAAAAGAAATTCAAATATGAGTTGTAGAGAACATTGCAAGCTTTCCAAAATGTCCAAGAAATCCTTGAGATCATTCTTGAGTAGGGAGAATCGAAGAGATGAAGTTGGCAATTTATCACTTTGATTTCAAGCCATTTCATGATGAACAAAAATTCAAATCCAAGCCTAGGCTGCATAATATTTTCTTTACAGGCCTCAAATTTGTTTCTCACTCTATAATTAAATGTTTACACAACTGATAGAGCTTTAATCCAAACATTTGAGCCTTTTTCCAAGTTATAATTCCATTTATGGCACAAAGGTGCCATTTCCATTTTGATAAAGCATTGCTTTTGACTTTGTCAACTTCTTAAGCCTCTCAATTTTTTTCTCTGAACACAAGAAAAGTCAAAACCAAAAGCAACTTGTCTAAGATCTTTACCAACTCAGGCCAGGCTTGTACCCACTTAGAGACTTGTCTCCTCACTTTTCTTCAAAAGCAAGCAATAAAGTCAAAAGGCTATAACTTAGAAACCTGGAGTGGAGTTGATGTCTAACCTTTTCCATACTAATACACAAGTGTATTGCAACCTAACACACAAATTGTAAGACTTAGAAACACTCCCAAACACTTTGCCACTGAAAATCTGCCATAGCTTGACAGTTTTGAACCTTACTCAGTCATCTCCAGATCCACTCGTGCGAATTGAATTTTAACCATTCAAACACTTAATATACATCATGCCTAAGTGATCCAGACCCCTGTTCCCTCAAAGTAACTCTTCCTCTACCATCTACCATTTTAAAAAATCAAGCTTGCAGGTTGAATTGAGTAGGGAGATTCAGGGACTTTCAAGACAAAGTAAGGATTGGAATATAATCAGGGAGGTCCAGGAAAGCTAAACAGATCCCTAGGCCTTCTCAAAACCAGCCCAAACTCCATTCACAATCTCAACTGAAAGAGGTAAAAACTCAAACTTCTATCTCTTCATACAAGCATCATTTGGTCCTGATTTGTGAAAACAAAATGTAGATATCCTTACACTAAAGCTAACCATGTTCATAGTTTTCATTTATATTAACTGTGTATAGAGAATTTTGGATTTGAAATTTTTGTAAAAATTAGGTTTCAAATTAGGGCAAGTAAAATTAGATTTGATCTTTGTCTTTTAGTTTAAATAAAATACATGGTTGAACTCGTGGGAAGAAACACTATAACTTTCATGTTTGGACTTTCCATTTTTATGGAGAAATGAGAGAGATACAGGTGGTCCGACCATGGCTCAAGGTTGAAGATTAAGTTGCCTTCAGGAGGCGTTTTCTAATATATATTTGTGATTTTGTTTATATAAACGGATGTACAGCCACCACAGGGGTAAGACAGCGCGCAAAAATGCTAGAGGTCATGGGTTCGAGCCTTAGCGCGCTGCCTTTTGCAATTTTCTCACATTTTTCATCTTTTTTGTCCCTTTGCAGCGTGGGCCTCTGATTCTTGGGCCTTATGATTTTTTCTAGCATTCACCTCCTATTTACTTGCAGCACCCCTGGCCCATTTAATTTTATTTATTTATTTTACTTCCATTTCATTTTATTAAATATATTTTTCTCAATATTAAAAATCACAAAAAATATAAAAATGATAGATTTAAATTTTGACTTGATTTATTTTATTTTTATCACATAAAATATTTTTATTTAGTTATATATATATTCTATTTTTATTAAATGAACTTGTAAATTAAATTAGAACTAGGTTAAATATTTATTTTTCTTCACACCCAATAAATATACTATTTTAATATAAAAAGACCAAAAATATCTCATAATGCCATATATTATTTTCAAGATAAAAATAATAAATACAAAAATACTTACTTTTTTTGCTTAAAGAAACTTTTTCTTTTAATCAAATAGAATTAGGGTTTATTCAAAAATCTTTTTTCTAAAATACTTTCTTTCCTTAATTAATTTGAGTTAATCTTGATTTATTTATTAGGTTTAGGTTAAAACTTTTTCCACATAAAAAAACCAAACAAAAATCTTCTTTTGCATTTACATATCTTTGCATATTTAATTTACCTTGTATACTATTTATTCCAATGTTTGTACATATTCAATTTGGTTGTAATATATTAATTAGGTTTATATTATTACAATCTCCATTCATAAATTATATACCCCCTCCCACAAATGTTGTAATAGCATAGTAACTTTAAATTTCGAAAATTATCGCTTTTACATAACATGCTAGTAATTAGGGTTTGTATGGAAAGATAAAATCAATCAAATAGAAAAACCCTAATTCAAGACAAAATCAAGCATGAAAATGACACACTTGCACACAAAACACCCCTAGGGTTACTCCACTTGGTTGCCTTATACAAAACGGCGATATTACCCAAGTAAGGTATCTTAGAAAAAACAAACAAATACAAAATCATAGTCCCTCGATGACGCTATTCAAGTTGCCTTACAAAATGATCTTAGTCTCTAAAAAATGCTAAGATACCTTGCAACATTGCAAATCATGGCTATACGATGACCCACGCCTGTCCCTTTACATCCAAAGATAGGGTTTCTTAGCAAATCAATGGTAAGACAACAATGTCAAAGGAAAAGAAAATGAACAAGAAAGACATTTGAGTAGGTAGATTACTTTTAGTTACTTGCTCCATTTCAAAATAAATATCCTTGCTATTTTCAAAACAAACACCTACACATTTCAAAACATCTTACAAACATTGAAAACATTTTAAAAAAGATCAACATCTTTGTATACATTCTTACGAACGAGAATCATTACAAAAGATTGCCTAAACAATGGCCTCTTTTACAAAATACTTTCAAAACCACACAATGCACAATTTCAAACAAAAGCAAGTGATCTAGAAAGTAACTAAGAGCCCATGGAAAACCATGGATGAAAAGGGTGCTAATACCTTCCGTTTTCATAATCTACCCCCCGAACTCAAGAAACAATCTCAAAGGTCTTTCCTGTGCTTTTTCACCTTTCCTTTTGGATAAAAGAAAAGTCGGTGGCAACTCTTGTTAACCACAACATTTGCGATCAAATGCAAAGTAATCAAGTCAGTTCTCCCACCATATCACACCATGCTATACCCCTTGATTATGAAATACCAGTCACTGGAATGTCTTTCCATCTGAGGTGATTCTGTCCACTGAGAGCATTTTTGTTCATCGAATATCCGTCGTGCGAATTTCTCTACTGTTGAACAAATAGTCATATGAAAACAATGGTATTTTAAGAATGCAAAAGTTATGTCCTTCTTGAAGTTTGAAAATTCATTTTTAGTAAAACAAACAAATTTTGTAAGAGCGTGATATCAACTCAGGATTTATAGCGAATCCTACAGGAGTCAGGATACCTTTTGTAACAGTATGCTATTGAACTAACCTATGCTTCAGTTAGAACTTTTGAGGGTTGTAACGTGGCCTGGTTCACGATTTAAGAAACAAAGGATAAAGGCTCAAATTTTATTTGTACCCAACTCGTTCTTCATGATGTTCTTCAGTCCTAAACTCAGTTAATTGTGTGTTTAGATCCCAATTGAGTTTGGAATCTTTGCTCTGATACTAGGTGATGGTTCAGAAATTTAACGTTTATTTGAGAAGGAATTCATTTTTATAAACTTTTCTTTTTTGTTGAGGATTTGTAGGACCTATTTTTGTTTGTTTTCGTTATCCATACTTTTGCCTGAACTGTTTCTTTTGTGATTGTAGTCAGCGGGATGCCCCAGTTTTTCTTAAGTCTCCTTCATAGGTTTTTGACTTAACGGGCTTATATTTTGAAAAATAATGACCGCCTACTTTAATGATTATGCAGAACCATCACCATCTTTTAGAAGGCATCTTCTATACTATTTGTCATGTATGAAGGATGAGCTTGCAACTGAATGCATCTCTGAATTAACTGAGAAAGCTACCCTGCCCCGGGTTATGATTAAGGTCTTTAATTTGTATGGAAAAAAAACTCCTACTTCTTAGGCTCAAAGGGGTTGACTATGGATTATCTTCCTTATAACTCCATTGTTTTGGATTTGAAATTTCTGTAAAAATTAGGTTTCAAATTAGGGAAAGTAAAATTAGCTTTGATCTTTGTCTTTTAGTTTACATAAATTATATGGTTGAACTCGTGGGAAGAAACACTATAACTTTCATGTTTGGACTTTCCATTTTTATGGAGAAATGAGAGATACAGGTGGTCCGACCATGGTTCAAGGTTGAAGATGAAGTTGCCTTCAGGAGGCGTTTTCTAATATATAGTTGTGATTTTGTTTATATAAACGCATGTACAGCCACCACAGGGGTAAGACAGCGCGCAAAAATGCTAGAGGTCATGGGTTCGAGCCTCAGCGCACTGCCTTTTGCAATTTTCTCACATTTTTCATCTTTTTGTCCCTTTGCAACGCGGGCCTCTGATTCTTGGGCCTTATGATTTTTTCTAGCATTCACCTCCTATTTGCTTGCAGCACCCTTGGCCCATTTAATTTTATTTATTTATTTTACTTCCATTTCATTTTATTAAATATATTTTTCTCAATATTAAAAATCACAAAAAATATAAAAATGATAGATTTAAATTTTGACTTGATTTATTTTATTTTTATCACATAAAATATTTTTATTTAGTTATATATTATCTATTTTTATTAAATGAACTTGTAAATTAAATTAGAACTAGGTTAAATGTTTATTTTACTTCACACCCATTAAATATACTATTTTAATATAAAAAGACCAAAAATATCTCATAATGCCATATATTATTTTCAAGATAAAAATAATAAATACAAAAATACTTACTTTTTTTTCTTAAAGAAACTTTTTCTTTTAATCAAATAGAATTAGGGTTTATTCAAAAATCTTTTTTCTAAAATACTTTCTTTCCTTAATTAATTTGAGTTAATCTTAATTTATTTATTAGGTTTAGGTTAAAACTTTTTCCACATAAAAAAACCAAACAAAAATCTTCTTTTGCATTTACATATCTTTGCATATTTAATTTACCTTGTATACTATTTATTCCAATGATTGTACATATTCAATTTGGTTGTAATATATTAATTAGGTTTATATTATTATACTCCTCATTCATAAATTGTATACCCCCTCCCACAAATGTTGTAATAGCATAGTAACTTTAAATTTCGCAAATTATTGCTTTTACATAACATGCTAGTAATTAGGGTTTGTATGGAAAGATAAAACCAATCAAATAGAAAAACCCTAATTCAAGACAAAATCAAGCATGAAAATGACAGACTTGCACACAAAACACCCCTAGGGTTACTCCACTTGGTTGCCTTATACAAAACGGCCATATTACCCAAGTAAGGTATCTTAGCAAAACCAAACAAATACAAAATCATAGTCCCTCGATGATGCTATTTAAGTTGCCTTACAAAATGATCTTAGTCCCTCAAAAATGCTAAGATACCTTGCAACATTGCAAATCATGGCTATACGATGACCCACGCCCGTCCCGTTTACATCCAAAGATAGGGTTTCTTACCAAATCAATGGTAAGACAACAATGTCAAAGGAAAAGAAAATGAACAAGAAAGACATTTGTGTAGGTAGATTACTTTTAGTTACTTGCTCCATTTCAAAACAAATATCCTTGCTATTTTCAAAACAAACACCTACACATTTCAAAACATCTTACAAACATTGAAAACATTTTAAAAAAGATCAACATCTTTGTATACATTCTTACGAACGAGAATCATTACAAAAGATTGCCTAAACAATGGCCTCTTTTACAAAATACTTTCAAAACCACACAAAGCACAATTTCAAACAAAAGCAAGTGATCTAGAAAGTAACTAAGAGCCCATGGAAGACCATGGATGAAAAGGGTGCTAATACCTTCCCTTTTCATAATCTACCCCCCGAACTCAAGAAACAATCTCAAAGGTCTTTCCTGTGCTTTTTCACCTTTCCTTTTGGATAAAAGAAAAGTCAGTGGCGACTCTTGTTAACCACAACATTTGTGATCAAATGCAAAACAATCAAGTCAGTTCTCCCACCATATAACACCATGCTATACCCCTTGATTATGAAAGGCCAGTCACTGGAATGTCTTTCCATCTGAGGTGATTTTGTCCACTGAGAGCATTTTTGTTCATCGAATATCCGTCGTGCGAATTTCTCTACTGTTGAACAAATAGTCATATGAAAACAATGGTATTTTAAGAATGCAAAAGTTATGTCCGTGTTGAAGTTTGAAAATTTATTTTTAGTAAAACAAACAAATTTTGTAAGAGCGTGATATCAACTCAGGATTTATAGCGAATCCTACAGGAGGCAGGATACCTTTTGTAACAGTATGCTATTGAACTAACCTATGCTTCAGTTAGAACTTTTGAGGGTTGTAAGGTGGCCTGGTTCACGATTTAAGAAACAAAGGATAAAGGCTCAAATTTTATTTGTACCCAACTCGTTCTTCATGATGTTCTTCAGTCCTAAACTCAGTTAATTATGTGTTTAGATCCCAATTAAGTTTGGAATCTTTGTTCTGATACTAGGTGATGGTTCAGAAATTGAACGTTTATTTGAGAAGGCATTCATTTTTATAACCTTTTCTTTTTTGTTGAGGATTTGTAGGACTTATTTTTTTTTTGTTTTTGTTATCCTTACTTTTGCCTGAACTGTTTCTTTTGTGATTGTAGTCAGCGGGATGCCCCAGTTTTTCTTAAGTCTCCTTCATAGGTTTTTGACTTAACGGGCTTATATTTTGAAAAATAATGACCGCCCACTTTAATGATTATGCGGAACCATCACCATCTTTTAGAAGCCATCTTCTATTCTATTTGTCGTGTTTGAAGGATGAGCTTGCAACTGAATGCATTTCTGAATTAACTAAGAAAGCTACCCTACCCTGGATTATGATTAAGGTCTTTAATTTTTATGGAAAAAAAACTCCTACTTCTTAGGCTCAAAGGGGTTGACTAGGGATTATCTTCATTATAACTCCATTGTTTAGGATTTGAAACAACACCTGTACATTGTCAGCGGGGTCTGTTCAAAAGCATACTGTACGAGATTGTGATATCGTTTTTGTCATCCTCCCTCTAAAGGTTTAGAGCTTTTGATAGAGAGTTGAATATCACAAAAAGGAAGTAAAAACACAGTTTGAATATAATGGATACGAATGAAATAATTCAAGACAAACATATGCAATGCATTGATGAAATAACAAAGTTTGATATGAAACAAATGTTCGAATAATCAAAAGAAATTACAAATTCAAAATTCTAAATGAACAAAAAAAAGCCTCTTTGTCTTGGACTTGTCACTTCATATGGTGTGTCTTGGAGGGATGACAGAAAAATTCCAGTTTGCCATCTTGTGAGAATTCTAACGCTCCCTCATCGATCAGGTCTTGAAGTTTATATTTCAACATCCAATAACTATCAGTATCATGCCCTGGACTGTTGGAGTGATATGCACATATTGCATCTGGATTGTAGTTAGGAGAAGAAGTTTTGGGGTTTGGAGGATGATCCTTTAATGTGACCAAATCCAACTTCAACATGTATTGTAAGACTTGCAACATTGGTATGTTGAGTTTGGTGTATTTCCTTGTGAATGCACCCCGCTTACACCGATGACCCTGCCGTTGTTGGCATGTGGTGGATGGGTTCGTGACCTAGCAGCAATTTGGAAAGGTATACTCTCCCCCCAGCCAACTTCTTGTCTCATCAGAGGCTGATTAATGACCTGATCCCCAGTCTCGACTGTTTGCTTCATACGGTTGCATCTGTCTTGATGAAGCTTACTGATGAGAAACCTTAACTCTTCTTGTTCCCGAGCTAAAATTTGGATAAGATCCCTTTTATTACTCACCTGGATTCTCATCTGCTCCATTTTAGCTTGCAGTTGTTCCAACTGGTCATCCTTGTTGTTGTTAGGATGTTTCTTAGTCAGATTCCCGTTGAGGAGTGTTTTCAACTCTTCTTGCCCCTTGGATAGGTTGAGGAACATTTCCATGAACTGAGACTCTTGAGTTTGGAGATCTCTGTTGTTCTGTTTGAGAGCCATTTTCGTTTTGCTGAAATAAACAGGGAAGGGATAAGAAGAATGTCCGAAGAATACCTGTTATGCAATGACATGTATGATATGTAAATGTTTTCAAGGATCTCTCGGGTTAAACAAGAAAAATGTCAGAAGTTGAATTTTCAGCTTTGATTGAAGAACTTCGTATCGTTGAAGGTCCTTCTACGAGAGTCAAGCCCACCATGTTGAGTGGGTCATAGCCCCTAAATCAAGTTGTCATGCTTTGATGGCATTGGCTAGAGGAAAATAAATCCCCTTGCCCCTTGCTAGACGTATGATTTACCATAACCTGCATCACAGGCCCTTGAGATCCTTGAAATGGTTAAGGAAATGCTATGGTATGATGTTATAATGTGTATGCTATGCGTCAAGAAAAAGTGTAAGGTGATGAAGATGAGTGAGTCTTGCAAGAAATCTAAGTTATTGGACAATGAATCACATCATCAGATAACAAACAAAACCCTGCAAGGAATTCAAATTGTTAGATAATGCAAGCAAACAAGGCACACAAGAAGCCTTAGGTTCAGGCTTGCATGGGGTTTGTAGGAAAGTACCCTCTTGAAGTTTAGTTTGCTCAACCTGTCTTAGAAAAGTAACCAGGTTCTAAGGAGTCTCAATATCACTGATCTTTCTTTATCGAGCATTGTTTCAGCTTAGCATTCTTTTCTTGCGGCCAGAATATCTCGAAAGTCCGATCTCAATGAGTGTAGCATCGAGTATCAACCAATCCCCAGCTATACACCGAGGCCGGCTATCTCACTACTTTCTAATGGCCAAGTTTGTTCAACTAAGGTTCTAAGGTACGTTAGTGCTTTATGACACCACGCGACGACCCCATATTCTCCTCAATTCAACACAAGGGATACTGGTACCAACCAACGTGTCACACCAATACAACTATCGCTTCAACCATATCGGTCTATGTCATACAGTCTCCACGATCTATTGTTGTTTACCTAAAAAGATGTCCCCGGATCCGGGTGTAGGATCTATAGTAACAACCCAAATAACCTTCCAAGGATAAAGCAAACAAAGCAAGCAATTAAAACAGTTTTTAAAATGAACTAAGTCTTAAGGTAACCCCACTTTTAGAATATCCCCAGCAGAGTCGCTAGTTCTGTGATACGGTGGCAGAACCGGCTGTTTATACTGGTTTTGCATTTGTGTTTGCAAATGTTGCGGTAAGCAAGAGTCGCCACCGACTTTTCTTTTATCCAAATTAAGGAAATGGTGAAAAGAACAGATAAAGACATTTTCAAGAGTTTTCTGGGTAAGGGGGTAGATTATGGAAAGGGAAGGTGTTAGCACCCTTTCCATCTATAGTTTTCTGCGGGCTCTTAGATGCTTAGGTCATTTTAAAAGTACCTTGTGCTTTGTGTGTTTTGAAAAATGTTTTGAAATGCCTTAGTGAGGCGATTCGCTTTGTGATAAATCTTGTATCAGTCCTCAAGAGTGTTGACAAAGAAAATGTTTTTTGAAATTTGTTATTGAAATGTGTAAGTGTAAAAGGTTCGTTTTGAGCAAGCATCTAACAACTATCTACTTGTACTCGAAAAAGTTATTCTTTTCCTCCTATCCTTTAGATAGTGTTATCCTACTATTAGTGAGTAGGTAGCCCTATCGTTGGATGTTTTAAGGGACATTCGAAGGGACGCTTTATAGTCACAAAGGCAATTGGGCAAGAAGCTTTAGTAACCACCCTAAGGTTCTAAGATCATATCTTTACCAAGGCAACGTCGAGAGGGTCATCGAGGGACTTATGATCTTTTTGAACCAGAGGGTAGTCACTAAAACCTCTCACATTTCGAGAGTTGTGACTATTTCCGAAGGCAACAGAAATGGTGTGCCCTAGAGGTGTATATGTGAAAATGTATTGTATTCAGTTATTTTTGTCTTTTTTGTTAGGTTCGCTAACATTTAATTATTAGTCTTTCCATACAAGTCTAGTTACAGTAATTTAAAGTGAAGAAATGTAAACTGCGGGAATGTAAATCCTACGCTATTACATGGCTTTGTGAGAGGTACATTATAAAAATGCGAAAAGTAAAGTCCTAGTTACTATTATAAACTTGGAAGCAGTTACAATAAGATGAAAAAAATGAGAAAGTAAATAAATGCGCAAACGAATTAAGAGGGACGTCTAAATCCTAAGGAGAAGAAATCTTTTTGTTTGTTTTGTTTTATTTGTCAAGAAAATATTTGAATTAAATAAACCTAGGTCTAGTTGATTTTAAATTGATAAAATGAAGTTAAAATAATTAATTAATTTGATTAATAAAAAAAACTAACCTAATGTTTTTTTGATTTTTTTTTAATTTAAAGTTAATTCAAATGATAAGGTCAATAAAGAAATAACGAGGAAAAAAATACAAAGGGCATCCTTCGATCTAAGGAGAAAAATGGGAAGCTTCAATCCAGAGAAGGTGTCTTTCGATCCAGGGGAAAATGGAAGTCTTAGATCTAGAGAAGGAAATGTCTCCTTCGATCTAGAGAAGGAGTTGTCTTCTTCGATCCAGGAGAAGATGGCTAACCTTCAATCCAGTGAACATATGTTACCCTTTGATCCGGTGAAAGGATGTGGCTTTCAATCCAGAGGGCATTGTTGAAAGGGCCTGATGGATCACCTGTGAGGACTCTGAATCTGCAAAGATATGTTAGCAAAACAAAGATGCATGACCTGGGTATGGAACCCAGGTTCTTCAATCATGTGTGCGTTTGGTCTATTCAGGCTGGATCTGCAAAAAGTTTTAGAAATAAAACAAATGCAGACTTGGGTGTCGAACCCAGGTCCTTAATCTTGAATACAAATTGAATGCATTACAAATGTTAATATATCATGCAAATGTAAAGTTTGGTCTCTTGCCAATTCTTTCCAACAGTTGGAAGCTTTGATTTGGCACTTCTGGACATGGAGATGCTTGCTTAGGGGTTGGTGTGGACTTCTGGACGCAAGGTTTTCATCTGGCTTATGCTTGTATAGGGTAAGAATGCTTCTGTTTGATGCAGTGTATGTATGTTCCCAATGGTTTTTTTCCTCCGCCCCCCTTTTTTGTGTCCTTTAAGCCTATATTTATAGTGATGTGAGGGTGCATGAAAATGGAAAGGGACAACCATTTAACTAGGATTTTAAAGCCATGAGGCAAGAATCAGACATATTAAAAGATTTCCTTTTTTTGAAATATCCGTGCCTCTTTGGAATCTTGAATGAACCTGGACACTTTTGTCTTTCGAATGCCTTCCAACGCTGCTCTTGGATTGGCCTAGAGTCTTGATTCGAAGTGTTCAAAAACCTCCTTATTAGAGCTTCTTCGATTGAGTCTATCTATTTCCCCTAACTGCTTGATTCAAACAACTCAAACGAAAACTTCATTCTGGCCAATTGAAGCCTCCTTTGTCACCACCTTCGAATGCCATTGCACAAGAGGCCTGGGCCTGGCCACATGTAGGACCAAGACCCATCATAAGACAAACTTGTATTCGGTAACCATGTGTCCTTCGAATGGACCAACGAATGCTTCTTCAAAGGGACCTCATGAATGCGCCTTCGAAGGGACTAACATACGTGTCGAAGTGTGAAAAACTGTTTCAAAGGGGACCATTGCCCAGTCGATGCTGGAACAAAGGCAACCTATGCCTTGTGGGCGCTAGCATGAGGCAGGTCAAAGCAAGCGTAAAAGAGGCCACCTCCTAGTGAATCGAAGCATGTCTGAGGCAACCCTTTGTCTTGTGAATCGAAGACCAGTAAAAGGGGCCTTTTTCCTTGTAGATCAAAGGCAAGCTGATGGGTCTTTGCCTTCTAAAACCAAGGCAAGCATGAGGAAGTTTTTTCCTAGTGAATCAGAATACACATGCAGGAGGCCACTCCTTGTGGATCGAAGGGAACTTGTAGGGGATTCTCGCCTAAATGAAACTTGGACCAACGTTTGCTCGAAAGGGGAACCAACACGCAATCAAAGCTGATGGGCCAATGCTTGGTCGAAGGGTTTTAGACTCCCAATCGAAGCTTGTTGACATGCCAATCAAAGGACCCTTTTCTCTGATGTGCCAATCGGAGGAAATTACTCAGATTCCAATCGAAAGACATTGTTGGCATGCCAATCGAAAGACACTTTGCTATCATTCAAAAAATTTCATTTTTCTTTTGGCAAGTGTTTGTAACCACCCATTTAAAAGAAACCTTGGGAAACATGAGAGGGAAAATTTTGGGGTACAACAGATGTCATATTAAATTAAAATCATTTGCCATTGGGCTATTCTTCCGGAGAGAGCTGGCTTCTCAAATATGTACTTGATGGGATCCATTTTAGAGATCAGTTGAGTAGTATGAGTCAACATTTACCATCTTAGTCGGCGAGCAACCCATGCCAGAGTGCAGCAAGTTTTCTCGAGCAGTGAATATCTTGTTTCACAGTCGGTAAACTTTTTTCTAAGGCAGTATATTGCATGCTCTTTTTGACCAGACTCATCATGTTGACCCAGCACATACCCCATTGAATTCTCTAACACGGTTAAGTACATGATTAGAGGTCTCCTTTCAACTGGTGGAATCAGAATTGGAGGTTCTTGTAAGTACTTCTTGATTTTATCAAAAGCCATTTGACAGTCGTCATTCCATCTGAATACTTGGTATTTCTTCAGTAGCTTGAAAATTGGTTCACAAGTAGCAGTCAAGTGAGAGATGAATCGAGCAATATAGTTTAGTCGCCCTAAGAAACCTATGACCTCCTTCTCAGTACGGAGAGCTGGAATTTCTTGGATAACTTTGACTTTTGCGGGATCGAATTCAATACCTTTACTATTGACAAATAAACCTAGGAGTTTTCTAGAACTTACCCCAAAGGTGCATTTATTGGAATTCAACCTCAACTTGTATTTCTTCAGCCTTTCAAATAGCTCGTGCAGATGATGAAGGTGTACCTCCTTAGTTAGTGATCTCGCTATCATGTCATCAACATAGACTTCTATCTCATGATGAATCATGTCATGAAATAAAGCCATCATATCCCATTGATAAGTTGCGCCTGTATTCTTCAGCCCAAAAGGCATGACCTTATAACAGAAGATGTCCCACTGTGTGACAAAGGTGTTTTTCTCCATGTCTTCGGGTGCCATTTTGATTTGGTTGTACCCTGAGAAGCCATCCATGAAGGAGAATACCTTTTGTTGAGCAGTGTTGTCAACCAAGACATCAATATATAGTAGTGGGAAGTCATCTTTGGGGCTCGCCCTATTTAAATCCCTATAGTCTACACACATACGGACCTTACCATCTTTCTTTGGCACTAGAACAACATTTGCAACCCATTGGGGATACGATGTCACTGCCAAAAAACCTGCATTGAAGTGTTTCATTACCCCAACCTTGATTTTCTCTGACATATCAGGACACATATAATGAACCTTTTGTTTGATCAGAGAACATCCCTCTTTCATTTGAAGACGATGAACCACGATATCAGTATCGAGCCCTGGCATGTCTTCGTATGACCAAGTGAATACCTCAACATAGTCGTGCAACATTTGAACCAATATGCTCTTGATATTGTCTTCCAGGTTGGCGCCAATCTTGACTTTTTTCTTATCTGCCTCAGTACCCAAGTTTATCACTTTTACCAGTTCTTCATGCGGTTGGATAGCCTTTTCATCTTGTATCAGAAGTCTAGAAAGTTCTCCAAGTATCTCACAAACTTCTTCACCTTCGTCTTCAGCTTGATAGATTGGATTTTCGAAGTCATAAACAGCAATAGCAAAATTATTGTCAATGAGATCCAGAGTGGATGTGGATTTGCAAATGTGTGTGTGTGTAAGGTCACATGGCTATTTGAAAATGCAGTAAAATAAAAGAAAGACAAGGAGCGCAAAATTTGAATGCAAAATTGTCCAATGTTTTCATTAAATGAGCATAGGATATATGAAATGACAACCCTTAACAAATGGAATATTGTACCCCAGATAAGGCACAAGGTTTAAAGTCATTGTTTTTAAAAGAAATTATATAGACAAACTTCTTAAAGCAATAAAAATAGGAAATAGCAATTACTCCTGGCTGAAGGAGATTGATACAAAGTCTCTGGCCTTCCAGTTGTTGAGTCTGTTATCGACAGTAGGAAAAATCCAATTGTCAAAGTCACTATCACTATCAGTGCCATCCAGAGCATTAACTTCATTATTGCTAATACATAAAGGTGGTCCTCTATCACGAACACAACAAACATCTTTCTGAGCCTTTAAAGTGAAAGCCAAACCAAATTTGTTAGACTTGTAGGGGATATCGGGAAGTTGTCCCTAGATAGTGCAGCCGCCTTCTTCTACAACAACCCTAGAATCCTTTAGAGAAGCCATTCTCGGTGTGTCCTTAGCAATCTTAGGAGTAGAAGGAGTAGCTTTAGTAACAGCAATCGGCAGAGGGATTACTTCAAATGCTTAGAAGGGAGTTTCAATGAATTCACCATCCATTTCAACATATTTGAAAGAATTCAAATGGCTGACCATATATTCTTCTTCTCCACAGACTGTGACGATCTTCCCCTTCACTGGATACTTCAGCTTTTGATGTAGAGTAGAGGTAATTCTGCCTGCCCCATGAATCCAGGGGCGTCCGAGCAAACAGGAATAGGTCAGGCGGATATCCATAACATAAAAAGTGGAGTTGAAAACTTGAGATCCCGCCTTGATCGGAAGATCGACCTCTCTGTGTACCATCCTTTTCGATCCATAAAAGGCTCTTACCACAATATCGTTGAGTTTCAGCACCAGTCCTTCACAGTCCAATCTATTCAGAGCACCATTTGGTAATACATTCATGGAGGAACTTGTATCAACTAACACATGCACCAAAGTAGTGTCCTTACACTCAATAGATATGTGCAGAGCCTTGTTATGATTCTTCCCTGCTGGAGTTAAGTCGGCATCAGAAAAGCCTAAACCATTTTCAGCAGTTAGGCTTGCAACATAATTCTCAAACTGATCAACAGAGGTCTCTTGTGGTACATGGGCATTCTTAAACAATTTCAAAAAATCTTAGGCATGTGCTTCGGAGAATAATAACAAGGACAACATGGATATCTTGGAGGGTGTCTGCCCCAGTTGTTCAACTATTTTGTAGTCACTTTACGAATGATCTTCAGAATTTCTTCCATCTCTTACCTCGAAGGGTCTTCAATTGTAACATCTTTGGATGGCGCCTCCATCCGGGAAGGCTCAGATACTTTTTCTTTACCTCGGGCATCCGCGGTTGGCCCATCAACATGAATATGAACAGGTGCTGTAGTAGTTGTTGGAGGAGAGATCTCCGGAGAGAAGATCCTTTCTGTCCTAGTGACCTTACTAGTTCCGACAATGTTTTTAAGTTCAGGATCTTCATTTTTAGTGATCCATGGCTCTTGCTTGACACCACGATAATAAATTCATGCCCCATAGATCCAGGAAATAGCTTTGTTAGAGGAATAGGGGATTGACCTCGGTGCGGTGATGATCAAGGGAGCCACCCTCGGCTCAACAAGAATCCTTATAGGGCCTCTAGAGGTGATCCTTATAGGAGTATGGGAAATGGTGATTATAAAAACAACTTCAAGTATCAGCTCTTGGGATACATCTTCATGCAAGCTCTTCATGGATAGGATTTTATCGAACAGAATTTCATGGCTATCAATCAAGCGTTGAATACCTTTCTTCAGCCACATACAACCATTAGTTTGGGAAGCACAATATTAACAATTTTCAAGGCAGCCCGGAAATAAACTGGCTCTCAACAAATTCTTCTTAACGGTCATCAAGGGAGTAGTCAAATCCCTGATGGTGGAGACAAAGGAGACATCGTCAACAACATTAACACCTTTATCATGATGGGGCATGGGTGCGGTAATCATATTAGGGGTCTGTGGAGGGTAAAAATCAATCACTTTGTTGTCAATCAAATCTTGGATCTTGTTTTTCAGGGTCCAACAATCATTGGTGTCGTTCCCAGGACTATTGGAATGGTATGCACACCTTGCATTTGGGTTATACTTCAGAGATGATGTGTTGGGATTTTGAGGAGGATCACGCAGTGTTATCAATTGTGCTTTCAACAGATGTTGTAATTCTTGAGCCAATGACATATTAATCCAGGTGAATTGTCTCCTCAGAGTGTCTGACCTATGCTGATTGTTTTGTTGTTGTGGTCGTTGAACTGGGATCGGGTTAGAAATAAATACTGCTCCTATTGACTGATAACGATCATTCTTGATATGGCTATTTTGTCCATAAACAACATTAGTTTCCTTATTACCAAAAAACGGTTTCTTTAAAACATTATAGGTTGAGGCCATTGGGATCTTCCCACTTTTGATTCCACTTTCATCTCGTTCACCAGTCAAAATCAGCTCAGTAAACCCTGACGAAGAACTCTCAATCAGCAAATTAAAGAATGGACCAGTCAAGGTGGCCATGAACATGTCCACCAATTCTCGGTCAGTCAAAGGGGTTTGCACCCTTCCAGACAGGTCTATCCATTTCTGGTCATACTCTTTAAAGCCTTCATTTGAGCCCATAGTCATACTTTGTAATTGCACGCGAGTTGGTGCAAGGTCATCATTGTATTGGTATTATCTGTAGAAGGCAACAGCCAAATCCTCCCATGTGTGTATATTAGTTCCTTTTAGTTGATATAACCACTCCAACTATGTCCCAAATAAGCTCTCTTGGAATAAATGAACCCATAACTTCCTATCGGCGGTGTGTGGTTGAATCTTACGGACATATGACCTTAAATGGAGTTTTGGGAAAGAGATCCCATCATATTTGGCGAGGACATGAACCTTGAATTCATGAGGAATGACCACCCCAGGGACCAAAACTAAGTCTCCAAAGTCCAAACCAGGTACTTTTTTAATTTTCACAGCCTTGAGTCGGTCTTTCAGCTGTTTGTATTTGTCTTCCGCCGATGGGTATTGCTCGTCGGAGTAGTCTTCATCCTCAAAAATATGGTTATTCCACCCCAACCCTGGTGATTTTAACATTCTCTTCTTGATTATCGTCCTCCTCAGAGGAATCATCTTCTACTTGAGCCGGTCGGGCAGGACCTTTGAACCTTCTTCCCATGTTGAGGATAACAACCCGCTTCTTAGTCTTCTTTTTTTGTGACGAGGGGCATCATCATCTCTTGTTGTCCTTTAGCTAAGTTGAGGAGAGTTTCTTGAAACTGTGTGTGTTGAGTCTGCAGATCTTTGACGGTTTTCTCTAGAGCCATCTTATACTGAAATAAACAGTAAAAGGATGAGGAAACCCGTATCAAAAAACCTGCTTATGAAATGATGCATGATATGTGGATGCAATATTTTCAAGGACCTTAAGAGATTTAAATTTGCTAGCCAAAAAGGAAACAGAAACAAATATTGCATTAATAAGTTCAAAAATTACAAGTTCCTCTTGGGCTTACAATGAAAAAAGCAAAAAGGTCTCAAAGAGACAAAATGAAAACTCCTAAGACCTAAGACTCAAGTCTCCCACAAACACTTCCTCTTTGTGTTGATGTAGGCATTCAGGCTTTTCTCCTCGTGAAGTTGCTTGGTGAGCTCCAACACTTTCTTCTCGCTTGCATAGAATCGAGCTTCAAAGGTGTCTCGTTCTCCTTTGAGTTGAATCCAAGATTTCTGCAATTCTTCGAGGTTATTAGGCATGTCAGGATGGATAATGGTATAAGGAATATCGCCTTCAGCAATGGGCTGCACAACTATTGGTAGGATAGTTGGATATGGCATCATGAGGTTTTGAGCGTGAGCTCGCACCCATTTGAGATAAGGCTCAAAAGGGATAGAATTATTATGTCCCAAAGTCTTGCTATCAACCTTGTTTACCATGCCCTAAACTCGTACAAACCTTTGATGATAACCTTGAACATCTTTCTCATAGTCGAATATAATACCTTGGATAAGCGCGTCATGGGGACCATCTCTTCGAGCATACCCAAATTATTGTAGAGCCAGAGAAGGGTTATAAGTAATACCTCCCCTAGTGCCAAGGAGTGGAACATTAGGGAATTCCCCACAACGGTTAATGATAGTGACATCTTCCAGAGATCGGGAACACCAATAAATATCTGAATGAGAGAGTGACATTATCCTTTTAGACCACTTCAAACCTTGTTCATTCTTCAATACTGACCGGGGAAGATGCGAAATAAGACACCTAGATAGAAACGGTATGCAACACATAATAGCCCCTCTCCTCCTTATAGTACGAACATGAAGAGAATGCAAAATATATCTGAGCAAAGTTGACACAGGGTTACGAGAAAGGAAAATCTTGACAGCATTCACATCTATGAGTTGGTCTGGGTTAGGGAACAATACTAACCCATAGATTAGAAGAGCCAAGACTTATTCAAAAGCTTGCAAATCCAAAGAATCCAAGAATAGTAGAGCCTTCTCTAACAAAAACTTATCTAGGAAACTGACTCCACTCCTTGTTTCTCAATTGGCTACAATGTCGTAGCGCTTCAAATGTAAGGCTAATGCAATCTCTTCAGGTTGTGGATCTCTCTCTAAACCCGCGAAGGGAATTTGATAAAGAACGGGTACTCCCAATAGTTGAGAGAATTCTTCCATTATAGGCATTGTTGTACCCCAAAATTTCCCCTACCATTTTCACACAAGTCATACTCCTAGAGGTTCTCAACTGCTCAAGGTTGACCAAGAATTGACCAGAAATTTTCAACCCCCAACTAGGGTTTCAATTTTCATCAAGATGGTTGAGCTCCAAGGATCCAAAATTTTCTTCATTGTCCTAATATGTCCTCAAGATCATCCATGCCAAATCTCATGCTTTGAACAACAAGTTTGCTCAGTCAATTGCTCAAGTATTGGAAAATCAACAGTGCTAGGTCAAAAGTCAACTGTGGCCCATGTACAGTCAAACTTCAAGATTTTTTGTCAACATCAACATTTTGAAGTGATATCCATCATTTGATCAAGGGTTGATCATGATTCCTCAAGAAATGATCCTAGTTCATCAAAAGTCAAGAATTGCTAAATTAGGGTTTATATAGGAAATGTCAACCAAACTTTGACCAAGCATAACTTTCTCATACTTTATCAGAAATTTTCCAACCAAATATAATTTTGTAGAGAATCCAATTCCCTACAACTTCTCTTCAGCCATCAAGTTCAAGAAATGCACCATTTGAAAGATACAAGTTCATACATTACAGGTCATTTTTAGAAAGTCAATAAAAGCCACTTTTTTCCAAGACATTTAACATCAAGATGACATCTTCAAATTCAAAATTGATCAAAAGAGGGATTGAAGTAGACATCTAGGTATTTCCAAAAAGTCTAAGATCATTATCATGAGGTAAAAATTGAGTAAGTTATGGCTTGCCCAAGTTGGGAACTTTTGGGAATTTTCAAGAATGATGCATTGAGCAAATTGGATGTTTTAAGGCAAGGGTTTAATTTATTGGATTTCAAACATCTTCCTAAGATTATAGAGGACCCCTAAAACCTTTGTTGCATAGTCTTGATTTTATTTGCCTTTTATATTAATTTTATTTAATTAAAAATCAAATAAATCAAAATTATTGCAAATTATATGGGCCATTATTGTTTGGGCTTGGTTTGATGCATGGAGAGGCCCCATATTTCGTGTGCAATAAGGCCAACTTTGTCTAGGTGCATTCAAATTTGAAAATGGACAAGATTCCTTGATTTTGGCCAAGGTTACAAATCATCATTCATGGCCTGGAAACCCCATGTTTAAGGCTGTTTAAACTTTGTTTTCTTGTCTCCTCCCATCTCATCTATAAATACCAAGCCATTTGCAAGCTTCAAGGACGCCAAGACAACCCCAAAAGGTTACACGAAATTGCAAAAAAAAAAAAAGAAGCAAAGTTGGTGAAATTCAAAAGCACGGTTCCAGCTTTCCTCAATCCAAACAAAGGGTCCCAATACACTCCTGGAGATTCCCTGAAGTTATTCCAACCAATTTCAGGGCTTGTAGCTTCGTGAAACACCCTCCCCAAGTCACATTTTGTACTTGATTTTTCCAAATCCATTTTCTTCCATTCAATTATTATTAATTCAATTTGCTTGCATATTTTGATTCGTGGTGATGCATAGAACATTTTTGGATGTATTATTTTGAGTTTGAGTACAGGTGTGAGGACGCATCATTGTTAGGGTTCCGAGCTCCCAATTTAGGGAACCCTAGCTAGAGGCAGAATTGGATGAAATTAAGGGCGCCGTCATGCTCAGGAGGGTGAGGTCAATCGATCCATGACCTCATATTTGATTTATGTTGCGTATTCTGGGTTTTTTGAGTTGCAGGGGGTATAGCTTCAAACACAAACTATCACTATAGGTCTTAACATCTAAAACTATGGAGGGAGGAAGGGGATGATGCATGGCATTCTTCCATTAGCTAGTTCAAATTCCCGCACGTTTTTTTAATTTTAATATAGCTGACCAATTTTATTATATTATGTTTTTGTGTTGTTTTATGTAACGAATGAGTTGGCAGCACAGTTGGTAAAGTAGCACGCATTTGAGGGAGAGGACCTGGGTTCGAGTCCCATGTCCAGCATTTTCCTATATTTTTCACAATATCTCATGCAAAATCTAATACTCCTCAGGGCCTATTGACCATCATGCACCATCAGATCTGGCCATCAGATCACAATCAATCTGGATCCAAGAGTCTTGATTGGAGATCCACCATACACCCTCAAAGTTTTCTCCTCACCTGATCGAACGATTGGCCTGGGCTTAGCTTTCATTTGGGCCTACCCCTTTTCCAAATTGCACCCCCATTCTACTTCAGCCATCAAGCCCAATTTCTAATTCTTTTTGCTTTATTTAATTATTTCATTTATTAATCATTTTTAATTATAATCATAAAAAATATCAAAAAAAAAATAAATAGACTTTTTTTTTCTAAATATATTTTAATTAATTAGTTAATTATTTTAATTTTATTTTATTAACTTTAAAATCAATTAGACTTAGGTTATTTCATTCAAATATTTTCTTAAACGAAAAATGCAAAAAATGTTAGGTTTTTGTTTAGAATTTAATTTTGATCAATAACTATCTTTTGTTTTAATTAATTAAATTTAGGTTTAATTTAATTTAGTATTTTCCTAAATAAACAAAAACAACCAAAAAGATTTTTTACTTAGCATTTTCTTAGGATTTTTTTAGACGTAATATTTCATTTCGCGCACATTATTTTTATTCTCGCA
Source organism: Vicia faba (assembly GCA_948472305.1). Taxonomy (NCBI): domain Eukaryota; kingdom Viridiplantae; phylum Streptophyta; class Magnoliopsida; order Fabales; family Fabaceae; genus Vicia; species Vicia faba. Next base: position 1,009,486,584 of record OX451735.1, read on the forward strand.
TTTTATATGATAATATAACTGATTATGGATTGTAATAGCCCTAATTAGGATTTTTTATTTTTTGCACTTTACATTTTAGTCAGATATAATTGTAACTGTCTCGAAGCCATGTAATAGTTGTAGGACTTTATTTCTCGCTTTTACATTTCTTATATGCTTGTATATAATTGTTAGTAATTTAGGCGTGCATGACAAGATAAAGTCAATTAATCGTTAGCTCACTAACCTCAAGATAATATAACTGAAAAAACACACTTCTCACACTTGCATCCTTAGGGTATTCCTCACTTGGTTGCCTCGGAAATGGTCATGTCCCTCGAACGTAGAGATATCTTAGCAAAGACCCTCAATTCTAAAGTCATCATAAAGATCATGGTCCCTTAAGGTCCCTCGAGTTGCCTACGAGAAAAATGATCTTGTCCCTCGATGTTGCCTATATGATGACAGTCCCTTCGAAAGCTAAGATATCCTTACATGTTGCCTTCAGTGACCATAACGTCCCTTTCGATAGTCCATCAACATCCAAGGATAGGGCTACCTACTCACTAATAGTAGGATAGAACTATCTAAAGGAAAGGAGGAAAAGAACATCCTTTTCGAGTAGGTAGATAACTCTTAAGCACTTGCTCAAACCTAAGTTTTCACACTTACACACTTTTCGAAATTATTTTCAAAAACGCTTTATCACACTCTTGAGGACTGCTACAAGAGTTACCATAAAGCAAACAAAAATCTTTCAAAACACATAAACACAAACAGTTTTCAAAAATGAGCAAGTACCTAAGAGCCCGTGGAAAACCACAGATGGAAAAGGTGCTAACACCTTCCCTTTCCATAATCTACCCCCTTACTCAGAAAATCTCGAAAAAAGGTATTTTTCTGTTCTTTTCACCCTTTCCTTTGTTGGATAAAAGAAAAGTCGATGGCGACTCTTGCTTACCGCGAAATTTGCGAACAAAAAATGCAAACCAGTATATAACAGTCGGTTCTTCCACCGTATCACAGAACTGGTGACTCTGCTGAGGAAAATTATAAAGTGGTGTTTACCTTAGGGTCTAGATCATTTTAAAAATTGCTTCTTTGCTTGTTTTTATTGCTTTACTTTTAAGGGATTGTTTGGGTAACTATAGATCCTATACTCGGATATGGGGAAACCTGTTAGGTAAGTAGAAATAGATCGTGGAAATTGTGTGGGGTATACCGACACGGTTGAAGCAATGGGTACATTGATGTGACACTTTAGGTGGTACCGGTAGCCCTTGAGTTAATCAAGGAGAATACGGGGCCGCTGTGTGGTGTCATGAAGCGTCAACTGACCGTAGAACCTTTAAATGAACAACTTGGCCATTAGGACGTAGTGAGATGGTCGTCTTTGGTGTATTCCCAAATTCGGCAGATACTCGATGCTACACTCATTGAGACTTGACTCCTGAGTTTTGTTTGGTTGCGAGTCAGTCGCATATCGAATGAAGCTTGTGGGAAAGGTCAGTGATATTGAGATCCCTGAGAACCTGGTTACTATTTATATGACAGGTTGAACCAATCCAACTTCAAGAGGGTACTACCTTAAAACCCATGCAAGCCTTAAACCTGAGGTCTTTTGTGTGATTTGCTTGTGCTTGTGCTTGCTATATTTGTAGGACATAACATCCGCTTGTAGGAACACTATCCAAATCAACCTTGTGAAAGAACCTTCTCAGCTCAAGGAATTAGCATCAAGGATTCCTGAAAGCTCTCCCTTCACTGAAAAACATGGTTAACTTCTCAACTTGGTCACTGCAACCCCGGATGAAGAAATGTTAAAGGTGCTCTTTCAGTTCTTTGACCCGTTGCACCACTGCTTCACTTTTCCTGATTACCAGTTAGTGCCTACTATGGAGGAGTTTTCTTAGTTATTGGGGGGTACTTATACTTAACCAGTTACCATTCAATGGTATGGAAAGAGACCCAAAGCCTGAAGAGATTGCTCAAGCTCTATCTTTACAACGGTCTGATGTAATGGTAAATTGGGAGACCAGAGAAGGTGTCCAAGGATTTCCAGTCAAGTTTCTATTTGAGAAAGATCACTATTTTTGGGATAACCTGGATTTAAAAGTTGTGAAGAGGTGTTGGCTCTTCTCATCTATGGGATGGTACTATTCCCTAACATGGACCAACTCATAGATGTAAATACGGTCAAGATTTTTCTGTCTCATAATCTGGTACCTACCTTACTTGAGGATATTCTACACTCTCTGCATACTCGCACTCTAAATAGAAGAGGGACCCTTATGTGTTGCACTCCTCTATTGGCTAGGGGGTTTATTTCGCACCTACCCCTGACTATTCTGAGAAATGAGCAGGGTATGAGATGGTCTCACAGGCTAATGTCTCTTACACATTCATATATTCATTAGTGTTCACGATCCTCGGAGAATATTACCATCATTGATCGTTGTGGGGAATTCCCTAATGTCCCTCTCTTAGGCATTAGGGGAGGAATCACTTAAAATCCTTGTTTAGCGTTGCGACAGTTTTGTTATGCTAGAAGGGATGGTCCTTATGACACACTCGTCCAGGGAATCACATTTGACTATGAGAATGATGTTTAGGGTTATCGCAAGAGGTTCATTCGAGCTTGGGGCATGACAAACAGAGTTGATAGCAAGACACTAGAACACAAGAATTCCATCCCTCTTGAGCCTTACCTCAAATGGGTGTGAGCTCGTGCTTAATGTCTTATGATTCCTTACCCCGCCATCTTACCTGTGATTGTGGAGCCAATTGCTGAAGGAGTCACTCCTTACGTTGTTCTTCATCCTGATATGCCAACTGATTTTGAGGAGCTATGGATATCCTGGGTCCAACTTAAAGAAGAACGTGATACTTTTGAAGCCCAATTTTACGCCAACAAGAAGAAGGTTCTAGAGCTCACCCGGTTACTTCACGAGGAGAGGAATATAAATGCCTACATTGCACCAAAGAGGATGCACCCGTGGGAAGCTTGAGTCTCTTTGCTTTGGGAGTTTACTTTTTCTTTGTTACCTCTTTTGTAAGCCCAAGAGGCATCGTTGTGACCAATAAAACTTCTTAATACAATTAACGTTTGCTATTTTTCTGTGTAAGCAAATTTGAGTCTTAGAAATCCTTGAAAAGATTGAATACATATATCATACATATCATTGTATAAGCAGGTTTCAAAGCAGGTTTCTCATCCTCTTTGTTGTTTATTTCAGAAATGGCTCTAGAACAAACAGTGAAGGATCTAAAGACTCAGAATGCCCAGTTTCAACAGATGTTGATGGCTCTGACCAAGGGGCAAGAAGAACTGAAAGCCCTGCTTGTTAAAGAAAAGAAGAAGCCAAGGAAGCCAACTGGTTTAGTGAATCTGGGAAGAAGGATCAAAAGGACCAGTGCGGTGAGCCTTTGAACTGGTAACTTCATCAAAGGAAGGAGACAATCAAAAGGGGGAAACAAGAGAGGAAAACTCCAGTCCAAAAGAATCTGATGATGAATCTGACTATGATGAGGAGAGGTATCCTCCTGCTGATGAAAAGTACAAACAACTGGAGGATCGTTTGAATGCAATGGAGGTCCGGAAGGTACCGGGTCTGGACTTTGAAGAGCTGGGTTTGGTCTCTGGGGTTGTCATCCCACAAAAGTTCAAGGTGCCAGTGTTTTCCAAATATGATGGGGTTTCATGTCCCAAAATTCACCTCTGATCTTATGTGAGGAAGATCCAGCCTCACACTGCTGACAAGGACTTATAGGTCCACTTCTTTCAGGATAGCCTGTCAGGAACTCAGCTAGAATGGTTCTATTAGCTGGAGGGGGCCAACATCCGTAATTGTGAAGACCTGGTTGCTGCTTTCTACAAGCAGTATCAGTACAACACAGACCTTGCTCTAACCCATACTCAACTCCAAAGTATGTCTATGGGTTCGAGCGAGGGATTTAAGGACTATGCTCAGAAGTGGAGGGACTTAGTAGGAAGAGTCCAGCCTCCCATGTCTGATAGGGAGCTAGTGGATATGTTTCTCGGTACCCTGTCTGGTCCATTTTTAATCACCTGATTAGAAGCTCCTCAGCCGGTGTGATATGGTGGGAGAACTGACTTGAGGTTTTGCGTTTGTATTCGCACTTGTTCGGTTTAGCAAGAGTCGCCACCGACTTTTTATTTTATCCTAAAGGAAAGTTGAAAAAGCACAGGAAAGACCTTTGAGATGTTTTCGTGGGTTCGGGGGGTAGATTATGAAAAGGGAAGGTGCTAGCACCCTTTTCATCCATGGTTATCCATGGGCTCTTAGTTACTTGTTTTAGATCACTTGCCTTGATTTTCAATTGTTTGAAATGGTGCTTTGTGTGTGTGGTTTTGAAAATGTTTTGAAAAAGATGCCTTGTCTAGGCAACCATTGTAATGACTCTTGTTTGAGTATATGCAATGGTGTCTGTCTTTTTGAAAAGATATTTCAATGTTTTTGAAAGTTGTTTTGAAAGTTGTGTTGTGGAGTGTGTTTTGAAAGTAGGCAAGTGTGTTTTGCAAGTTTGATCAAGTAACTAAGAGTTGGTCTACCCTAATTTTACTCAAAGATCTTTCTCATGTTTTAACCCTTTTAACAGTGTTGTATCACCATTGCATTTAGTGAACAACCTTGTGTTAGGATGTTAACGGGACGGGCGCGGGTCATCGTATAGACCATGAATGCAATAGTGCCAAGTGTCTTTGGCATTTTTTCTTGAGGGACTATGATCATTTTTGTTTAGGCAACTTTGAAAGTGTCATCGAGGGACTATGATCATTTGATTTGTTTTTGTTTGTTTTGCCAAAGAACTCAACATGCAAACATGGCCCATTTTTTTGAAGGCAACAAATGGAGGAACCCTAGGGGTGCAAGTGTGAATTGTGTATTGATTGTCATGCATTTGTCTTGTATTAGGTTATCTAGCGGTTGATTTTGAATCTTCGCATACAAACCCTAATTACTATACAGTATATAGAAAGTGATAAATTGCGGGAATTTAAAGTCTAAGCTATTACAAATAAGTATCCGGGGATGGGGGTACAAATATTTATAAATGGGGATGAGTCTTATCAGGATGGTAGTGTCCAAATAATATTTACAACCAAGTCGAATCGCATTCTCAATGTAAAGTATAGCCAAGTATAAGGATAAAAGAGAATCAAAAGTATTAGTGAAAGTGTGATTATTTACAAATGATGCAAATGTTAACCTAATGTATTATTAAGTATTATTATCATTTTTTGTGTTTTTTTGTTAATGATATAAACAAAGGTTTTAGTGAAAAGAAAAGAAAAATTGTTTTAAGTTTAAAGAAAAAAAAACTATTGTTTATATATTTTAGTTAATGTTTTTATAGGAAGTTTTATAAAAGTGATTTATTAAACAAAGAAAAGTTTCAAAGGGAAAATTGTTTAAACTTAATAAAAATCTATTATTTATGTATTGTTAATTGTCCTAAAATAAAAAGAAATATTTAAGAAAATTTTGTATAAAAAAGTCAATGTATCATTTTTATCTAACAAAAATGTTAATTTAAGTTATGTATATAAAAAAGGAAAAAAACGTGAAGTGATAAAAAAAATGTTTGATTTGTAAAAAATAAAAAGGGTTTAAATGGGCCTCCTCCTCCTCACCGTGTACAATTATGATTTTTCCCTTAACAGGGTATTTCAGCATTTGATGTAGAGAAGAAGTGATTGCCCCAGCATTGTGTATCTATGGTCTTCCCAGCAAGCAAGAGTATGATGGGCGGATGTCCATCACATAGAATGTTGAGTGGAACACTTCAGTTCCTACCTTGATGGGAATGTCGACCTCCCCATGCACCATTCTTTTAGACCCGTCAAATGCCCTGACAATGATATTACTTGGTTTCAGCTCCAAGCCTTCACAATCCAACCGATCAAGAGCCTTCTTAGGCAGCACGTTTAGAGAAGAACCAGTGTCGACCAAGACATGGGCGAGAGTGGTTCCTCGGCATTCAACTGACACATGAAGTGCGTCATTGTGCTTTCTTCCTTTCGGAGTCAGGTCAGCATCCGAGAAACCCAGGTCGTTGTCGGCAGTAAGGCTGGCTACACAATCTTGGAATTGATCGGCTGAGGTTTCTTGGGGCACATGGGCTGTCTTCAAAAACCTTATCAAGGCTTTGGCATGGGCCTCCGAACAAAGCAGCAATGCTAACATGGAAATCTTCGAGGGGGTTTGCCCCAGTTGTTCTACAACATCATAATCACTCTTCTTTATTATTTTCAGAATCTCCTCCATTTCTTTCTTAGAGGTTTCGGGGATGACCAATGGTTGAGCCCTCGTCCTGACGAGCTCTTCTTGGATCCCTTTCCCCTTATCAGCAGAAGTAGGAGGGACAACCACAGGAATAACAGCTTCTTCAATCAACGGAGTTCTTGCAGAAAGTTTTATCGGTGCAGGAGTAACCTTGGCAGCAGCTGAGGGTCCAAAGATTGCCTTTGGAGGGGCAATCTCTGGAGAGAAAATTCTCCCACTTCGGGTAATCTTGCTCGTACCGGCAATGTTTCCAATGTCGGTAGTTTCTTCGTCAGAGCTCTCTTCAGTTATCTCAATTTTTTTAACACCGTGGTAGTAGATTTCTCCACCATAATTCCACGGTATCGATTTGTCAGATTTGTAGGGGACGGGCCCAGGCATGGTTATTTTCAGAGGTGCAATCTTCGGAACTGATGTAATCTTAACAGGCCTTTTGGGGACCTTGGAAAGATTGGCGGAAATGGTGATTATTGAAACTTCCTTGATAGGAGTTGGAGTAGCAAGAATCTTTTCGAAAAGAATTTGTTGGTTGTCCATTAGGCCCTGGATGCCTATCTTCAGTAATGGACAGCCAGTTGGTAGGGAGGAACAAAAGTAGCAATCTTCTTTAAAACCTGGGAAAATCCCAGCTTTCAACAGATTCAACTTGATTGTCAGTAATGGAGTTACCAGATCATCAACAGCAGAAACATACAGATCTTCTTCAACAGCATGAACATGATGGCCATGCTTTGGCATCAGAGCGGATATTACGTTCGGCTTCTCGGGGGCGTCGAACTCAACCTCTTTTGCGTCTATCAAGTCTTGAATTTTATTCTTTAGCGCCCAACAATTGTTGGTGTCATGTCCGGCACTGTCAGAATGATAGCCACATTTGGCATTGGCATGATAGTATGGAGATGTGGTGTTAGGGTTTTTCGGTGCCTCCTTTAAACCAGTCAGATTCAACTTCAACAAATGGGGAAGAACTTGTGCAGGCGTCATATTGATGCGGGTGAACTGCCGTTGAGGCCGTTCTACCCGTTGTTGGTTAGGTCTAGACTGATTGGTACGAGGCTGATCATTTGACGAATTTTGAATCATCACGGCCCCTACAGTCGGCCGGCGCTCAGTTCTCCCCAATCCTTTTTGAGAGTACACAACAGCTGCCTCCTTCTTGGCTGGAAATGGCTTTTTAATAGTTGTAGATGCAGAGGCATCCTTTTGAATCTTCCCATTCCTAATACCAGCTTCCACCCGCTCGCCAGTCAGAATCAATTCAGTAAACCCTACGGAAGAGCTCCCGATCAAATGGTTGAAGAAAGGGCCAGATAGGGTCCCCAAGAACATATCAACTAGCTCCCTATCTGAAAGCGGTGGTTGCACCCTACCGGCCAAGTCACGCCATTTCTGGGCGTATTCTTTGAACCCCTCATTTGAGGCCATTCTCATACTTTGTAGCTGAGTACGGGTTGGCGCCAAGTCGGTGTTATATTGATACTGGCAATAAAAGGCAGCTGCCAAGTCTTCCCAGTTATGCACTTCTGACCTCTCAAGTTGGTAAAACCAATCCAGCTGTGTACCGAACAGGCTGTCTTGAAAGAAGTGCACCCAAAGATTTCTGTCGGATGAATGAGGTTAAATTTTTCTGACATACGACCTTAGGTGCATCTTCGGGCATGACAGACCGTCGTATTTTGCAAAAGTTGGTACCTTAAACTTTTGAGGGATCACAATCCCAGCAATCAATCCCAATTCTTCAAAATCTATCCCGGGAACCCTTTGCAGCTCCATGGCTGCCAGTCTATCCTCCAGGTTTTTGTATATTTCGTCCGCTGGCGGGTATTCCTGCTCTGAGTAGTCTTCATCTTCCTCAACCTCTTCTTCTTTAGCCTCAGATTCAGAAGGTAATGCATCCCCTTTTCCTTTACCGGTCCCCTCATCAGATGTGGAGGGGAATTCAAGAACTCTCCTTGCTTCATTCTCAAATCTTCTTCCCAGTGTAGCTACCCCAACTCTTTTCTTCTTCTTTTTTTCCTTTTTCTTGCTCTTTGTTCCCTAACAGTGCTTTAAGATCCTCCTGACCCTTTGCTAAGGTCATAAGGAGCTGTTGAAACTGTGAGTTTTGTGCCTGCAGATCTTTTACCGTCTGTTCGAGATCCATCTTACTGAAATAAACAGCAGAAAGATAAGGAAACCTGGTGTGGAGACCTGTTTATGCATATGATGAATGATATGTTTATTTATGCAATGCATTCAAGGATTTAGAAATTCAAAGTTGTTGCAAACAAAAAGAACACACGTCATATTAATAAGAAGAAATTTTGTCAGTACATAAATGCCCCATGGGCCAAATATTACAAAAACTTCTTGAGGTAAAAAGAAGTTGCGCATCCTCTTTGGTGCGATGTAAGTGTTGAGGGTCTCCTCCTCGTGAAGTCGGCGGGTAAGCTCCAAAACCTTCTTCTCACAGGCGTAGAAGCTGGCTTCAAAAGTATCCCTTTCTTCCTTGAGTTGGATCCAACTCTTCTGCATCTCCTCCCATGATGTTGGCATGTCAGGATATAGGATGGTGTAGGGAACCTCTCCTTCCTTAACAGGCTCTTTGATCAAAAGGAGAATGTGAGGGTAAGGCATCATAAGACTCTGGGCTCGGGTTCGTACCCACTTGAGGTAAGGCTCAAGAGGGATGGAGTTCTTGTGCCCCAATGTCTTGCTATCTACCTTGTTAGGCATCCTCCAAGCTATGATGAATCTTTGGAGAAGTCCTTGCGCATCGTTGTCAAAGTCAAAGACCAGGTCAGGAATCAACATGTCATGAGGGCCATCCCTCCGTGCATATCCAAATTGTCTCAAAGCTAGACAAGGGTTATAGGTAATGCCTCCCCTAATGCCAAGTAATGGAACATTAGGGAACTCACCACAACGATCGATGATGATGACATTTTCTCTGGACCGAGAACACCAATGTACATCAGAATGTGTGAGGGTCATCAATCGTTGTGACCACCTTAAGCCTTGCTCATTCTTCAAAACAGATTGTGGAAGGTGAGAAATAAACCACCTTGCAAGGATAGGAGTACAACACATGAGAACACCTCTCTTCCTCATTGTTCGTGTGTAAAATGAGTGGAGGATGTCCCCAAGCAATGTAGGTATGGGATTCCTGGATAGGAAAATCTTGACAGCATTGACATCTATAAGTTGGTCAGGATTTGGGAACAAGACCAACCCATAAATGAGAAGTTCCACAATTTCCTCAAAGGCTTGTAGATCCAATGAATTCCAACACTCTTGTGCCTTCTCAAACAAGAATTTTGCCAAGAAGCCTTTGACACCACTTCTAGTTTCCCAATGCCCCTTGATGTCAGATGGTTGCAAGTGTAGTGCTTGAGCAACATCTTTAGGCTTTGGTTCCTTTTCCGTACCGTTGTAGGGTAGTTGACTAAGAATAGGAATTCTCAGGAGTTGAGAAAATTCCTCCAAAGTAGGCACCAATTGGTAGTCGGGGAATGTGAAACAGTGGTGAAGGGGGTCAAAGAATTGGAACAACACTTTCACCATGTCTTCTTCAATGCCGGTGTTGACTAGGTTAAGAAGTCTACCATGTCTTTCACTGAAGAGAGAGCTTTCTGGAATTCTGGATGTAAGCTCCTTGAGTTGAGGAGGGATTCTCACAAGGTTGACTTGGATGGTTTTTCTGCGAAGAATTTCCATGACCTACAAAACAAGAACAAAGATGAAGATCCAAACCCTTGAAATGGTTAGTGGATGCATATGATGCTTTATGATGTTCATGATGTATGCACAAACACATTTACAAGCAATTCACACAAAACCATAGTTTCAGGCTTGCATGAGGTTTCATAGGTAAGTACCCTCTTGAGTATAGTTGGCTTAAAAACCTGTCCTATAAATAGTAACCGGGTTCTAAGGAGCTCAATATCATTGGATTGTTTTCCATGTTCATTGTTTTGGTTTATCCACTTAACTAGCGACCAAAATATTCCAAGAAAATAACCCTCAATGAGTGTAGTATCGAGTATCTACCAACTTCGGACTGCACCAAAGCCGGTCATCTCACTACCCCTAATAAAAGGCCAAGATGGTCAAGTAAGATTCTAGGTCATTAGTGCTTAGTGACATCACTCAGCGGCCCCGTACTCTCCTTGATTGAACTCAAGGGTTACCGGTACTCACAGATATGTCGCACTAATATAGCTATTGCTTCGACCGTGTCGGTATACCCCGCACAGTGTCCACAACGTATTGCTATCTATGAATGTTTCCCAAATCCGGGTGTAGGATTTACAACAAACCCAAACAAGGACCCAAAAAGTAAAGCAATCAAAGTAAGCAAGTAAAGGTGATCTAAAACCCTAAAGTAACCCCACTTTTAAATGTGTCCCCAGCAGAGTCGCCAGTTCTGTGATACGGTGGGAGAACTGACTTGAGGTTTTGCGTTTGTATTCACACTTGTTCGGTTTAGCAAGAGTCGCCACCAACTTTTTATTTTATCCTAAAGGAAAGGTCAAAAAGCACAGGAAAGACCTTTGAGATGTTTTCATGGGTTCGGGGGGTAGATTATGAAAAGGGAAGGTGCTAGCACCCTTTTCATCCATGGTTATCCATGGGCTCTTAGTTACTTGTTTTAGATCACTTGCCTTGATTTTCAATTGTTTGAAATGGTGCTTTGTGTGTGTGGTTTTGAAAATGTTTTGAAAAAGATGCCTTGTCTAGGCAACCATTGTAATGACTCTTGTTTGAGTATATGCAATGGTGTCTGTCTTTTTGAAAATATATTTCAATGTTTTTGAAAGTTGTTTTGAAAGTTGTGTTGTGGAGTGTGTTTTGAAAGTAGGCAAGTGTGTTTTGCAAGTTTGATCAAGTAACTAAGAGTTGGTCTACCCTAATTTTACTCAAAGATCTTTCTCATGTTTTAACCCTTTTAACGGTGTTGTATCACCATTGCATTTGGTGAACAACCTTGTGTTAGGATGTTAACGGGACGGGCGCGGGTCATCGTATAGACCATGAATGCAATAGTGCCAAGTGTCTTTGGCATTTTTTCTTGAGGGACTATGATCATTTTTGTTTAGGCAACTTCGAAAGCGTCATCGAGGGACTATGATCATTTGATTTGTTTTTGTTTGTTTTGCCAAAGAACTCAACATGCAAACATGGCCCATTTTTTTGAAGGCAACAAGTGGAGGAACCATAGGGGTGCGAGTGTGAATTATGTATTGATTGTCATGCATTTGTCTTGTATTAGGTTATCTAGCAGTTGATTTTGAATCTTTGCATACAAACCCTAATTACTATACAGTATATAGAAAGCGATAAATTGCGGGAATTTAAAGTCTAAGCTATTACAAATAAGTATCCGGGGATGGGGGTATAAATATTTACAAATAGGGATGAGTCTTATCAGGATGGTAGTGTCCAAATAATATTTACAACCAAATTGAATCGCATTCTCAATGTAAAGTATAGCCAAGTATAAGGATAAAAGAGAATCAAAAGTATTAGTGAAAGTGTGATTATTTACAAATGATGCAAATGTTAACCTAATGTATTATTAAGTATTATTATCATTTTTTGTGTTTTTTTGTTAATGATATAAACAAAGGTTTTAGTGAAAAGAAAAGAAAAAATGTTTTAAGTTTAAAGAAAAAAAACTATTGTTTATATATTTTAGTTAATGTTTTTATAGGAAGTTTTATAAAAGTGATTTATTAAACAAAGAAAAGTTTCAAAGGGAAAATTGTTTAAACTTAATAAAAATCTATTATTTATGTATTTTTAATTGTCCTAAAATAAAAAGAAATATTTAAGAAAATTTTGTATAAAAAAGTCAATGTATCATTTTTATCTAACAAAAATGTTAATTTAAGTTATGTATATAAAAAAGGAAAAAAAAGTGAAGTGATAAAAAAAATGTTTGATTTGTAAAAAATAAAAAGGGTTTAAATGGGCCTTGGGGATTATGTATAGCCCAAACAAAAAAAACAACAGAATCAAGGAACAGGGGGGTGTGCACGCCAGTTTTCAGTTGGGCTTAGGCATTTGTTGTGAGGAACAGGCCCAATGCTTTACAAACATTTGTTTAGGGTTTGAATTGCTTGGTTCAGAATTAGGGATACAGAGGCTTAGAACGAACGGCGTCGCTTCTCTTCTTCGTTGTCTTCTTCATCTTTCTTAACCAAGGCGAGCTTCTGATGCTCCTCTTCCACGCCTCAGCTTCCAGACGCTACCTCCATCTCCCTCTCTCCATGGCTTGCTCAAGGCGATGATTCAAAAGGTAACAAATTCGTTTTATCGCGTTTTTTGGGGTTTTCAGTTTTGCATGTTATTGATTTTCATATTCTGATCTTTTGTTATTTGTTATGTGAAGTGTATAAAAAGGGAGAAGGAATTACTACCTTTGGAGAGGAGACGGAGGAGGACGGGAGGCGTCTTAGGCGGCCGGAGGCGGAGGGAGTATGTGATACTGTGCTAGCTTTATGGCCTTCCTGGTACTTTGTATCTTGCTTTTGTTAGGTTTTATGATGACATGCTATAATCTGAAAACCCTGTAATAGTTGCTTCTTTTCCTCTTCTGAATGCTCGCCTCTGAATGTTTATTTGATGATGATAACTCTTGATATTTCTTGCTTCAGTATTGCTCTCTTCTGAGTTTCTTTTCCTCTCTTGATGTTGTGTTACTCAATGATGAACTTTTAGTTCTGAGAGTTTGGATTTTAGCCTATGATGATTTTGATTCTGAGGCATTGGGATTTGTTTGATTCTGACTTGGTTTGGATATTCTGTATGTTTTGATATTTGGACTGACTTGGTGGTTTTAGCAGGCTTCAAGGTTTTGTTGGCACAGGCAAGCCTAGTTATGCTTGCTTGAAGTGTTTGAGGCTGGCCTGTGGTTTGAAACAGGTTTATTGTGCTTTGAGTTTGGTGTTTGAAGGCAGGTTAGCAGGCTTCAGGCTTGTGTTTTAAGGCTTGTAGTTGTAACAGGTTTATGTGTTCTGTGCAGGCTTTTAGTTTTATGCAGGCCTAAGGTAGTTAGAGCAGGCTTGTGGTGTTCTGGCTTGTTTTGAACATAGGTTTGAAAGGCTTGAGCAACTTGACAGGTTTTTAGGCTTGAGCAACTTGACAGTTTTTTTTTTGGCTTTGGCTTGAAGCAAGTTTTGGTTTTATTAGGCTTGAGCAGGTTTGAGGTGTTATGCAGGCTTTGAAACTGAACAAGCTTTGATTTGTTGTTCAGGCAGGCATGAGGCTTGATGTATTATGCAGATTGTTGAGTTTTGTTTTATGCAGGTTTTTGCAATGTTACAGTTTGTGGTATATCTTGTGTTTTCTGCGTCTCCTTTACAGTGTTCTGATTTGTTCTCTTTATCTCTAAGCCTGCCTGTAAGCCTCTACTTCTCTCTCTCTTTTCTCTCTCTATCAGAAAAGCATATTTTAATGCTTTATTGTCCTTTTTTCTGAAAAAGTGATGGCCTGGAAAATGATGATAATTTTGAAATATTGCTTGTATATTGTCTTTCCTCTGCATATTGTACTTTCCAGATTTCCTGCATTACTTTGATATCTTCTTTGGACAGTTTTGACAGCTTTACACTTTTGACCATTTGGTTTGCCTAGTTTGATAGTGTAATTCAGTTTGAACTTTGCAGCTTGGTTGACATCTCTCTGGACAGTTTAGTTTGCCTTTTCAAGTAGCTTGTTTGTTCAATTTGAACTTTGCAACTTGTTTTGGCATATTCAGTAGCTTGTCCCTTTTCATGTAGCTTTGTGCATTTGGTTCAATTATGCAGCCTTGTACATTTTTATATTTGCAAACATATTTCCTTTCCCTCTTTGTGAACCAAGAGTCTTCTTGTGATTTGCAGAGAGGGCGAACAAACTGATTCCGGCCAACACTTTTAATGATGAGTCTTTATGATTAACTGTCTGAAAATGCTTTTCCAAATTCATTTGTGTTTGACTTCTTTCTTTTTGTCTTTGCAGATAAAAATCAGTTGAGCAATGGGGAGCAGCAGTAGAAGATGAAGATTTAGGATAGATTTAATTTATTTTTAATCATTGTAATAATTATTAGTGTAAACAATTGTAAATAAATTTACAGTGTTCAAATAATATTTGTAACAAACAATTAAAAATGAATAAAAATATTTCTTTATCAGATATCTTTTTTAATTCTTCTGCATTTATTTATTTAATTACTTAAATTTCTTGAATTATAATAATTGGAAATTATCCAATAATTTTAACTTAGAAATTGTAAATAATCAATAAACGTCTGGCGTTCCGAATAACCAACAACAATGCACAGTTAAACAAACAAACGTCCATATGTCCTTTATCTCACTGATCAAACTTAAACTTCAAACTCTCAATCAGAAGCCTCAGCCCATATCCCAGATGTTTAGACCTTTGAGAAACAAACAGAAATCTTGAGCAAATGTCCAAGCAGTGTAACAGCCAATTAAGACATTGTGGATTCAAATTCTTCTGAAAATGCGCGTGCAAACCCTAATTCTTGATTTATTGTCAAAGAAAAGTCCGCCTGATCAAACCCTGAGCCAGACTCAACCAAACCCTAACAATATGCTTGAACTGATTCAAAATTAATGGAAACCCTAATTTTGTCTGACTGATGAGAAAAGTCTGTTTGACTGATTCTTAAACCAATCTGAAAAATCAGGAAAAGCCCGAAGCTGTGATTTCTTGTGGAAAAGAGAGAAGGCAAATTTTGGGGTACAATAGTTGCCCCTGTTCAATCTTCTTGAACCTGAAGAGTTAGATTGATAAGTTTGTCGTTCTTGTCTCGAAGGTAAAAGGAGATTGGACACTAGAGTGCCCGTAAATTTGCACTCGTCAGAACATGGATGCGGGAATGGGCTTAGAGATGCCATTTGGAGATGGGCTTAAAGATGCCATCTGGAGGGGAGACAGAATCTTGTCGGGGATGGGCTTAAAGATGCCACCTGGAATGTTTGTCGAACTGCATGTCGTTGAAATTGAAGCTTAATAATCTTATCCTGAAAAGGGTAAAAGATTAGCTGAAACACAAAGTTATGTTGTATGAAATGTATGATGTAATATATGTTATGTCAATGTTTATGATATGAATGTAATGATTGCGCATGTAAGTTGATGAGTTGTCTTGCTGAGGATAGATGAATCCTGGATAGCCGGAGATAATAGATCCTTGACTGCTGCTGGGGAAAGTGGATCCTTGACTGCTGCAGGGGGTTGCAAGAATCTTTTGATCATTGAAAATGAGAAGTCCTAGGACCGTTGTTGGGGGAATCAGGAGCTTGGGTTGTATGCCACTTCGAGAATGAGAATCTTCATTCTGTTGGGAAGTATCAGGAACTCAGGTTATCTGCCACTTTGAGAATGAGAATCTTCATTCTGTTGGGAATATCAGGAATTCAGGTTATCTTCCACTTTGAGAATGAGAATCTTCATTCTGTTGGGAATATTAGGAATTCAGGTTATCTACCACTTTGAGAATGAGAATCTTCATTCTGTTGGGATTGATCAGGAATTCATGATCTCTAAGCATGCACCTACTCAACAAAGGAATAATCAACCAAGAATAGAAAGGCCGATAAGATAGTTTACCCGGATAAATATGACTTTATCCCAAGTTTTTCCTCATTTATTGAAATCTAATCTGGTAACCTTGCGGGAAGCTCAAAGATTCCCAACACCGCCTCTCCTAGCTACAACCTTAATGCTCGTTCTGCTTACCATTCAGAAAGTCCAGGCCATTATACCAACGACTGCTGGGCTTTGAAAAACAAGGTGCAAGACCTTCTCGAGGTGAAGGAAATTGAATTTTACACCCCTGAGATCCCCAATGTTAACACTGCTCCTATGCCCAAGAACGAATGTGGTGTTAATGCTATTGAAGATGATATGTTTGTTACTGTTGTTGAAGAGCTTGTTACTCCTCTTATGACCATTAAGTGGAACTTGCTGAAAGCCGGCTTATTTATGGGCTGTGGCGAGGGTTTCCACTCATGTTCATCTCTACCGACTGGTTATCATTTGTTGAAGGCAGGTGTTCAACGCTTGATGGATGACAGAGAGATTTTGTTTGAGAAGACTCTCGTTTAAACTATTTCTTGCAAGGATGTTTCAATAATAACCATTTCCGCCAATCCTCCTAGGGTATCCACCAAAAGACCCATTAGGATTACATATTCTCTGAAGTTGGTCCTCTGATCATCACCTTGCCAGGGCCAATCCCGTACTCCTCGGACAAAACTGTTCCCTGGAACTATGTGGGTGACGTCTACTACCACAGTGTCAATCAAGACCTGCTGGCTGTTGAATACCAAGTTTCTGAAGATGCTGATCCCGACATTGATAACATTGTTGGAACCAGCAAAATGACAAGAAGTGCAAGAGTATTCTCCCCTGAGATTTCTCCTCCAAAAGTTGTTACTGGTCCTGTGATCATCCCTACTTTTGTTCCTGCTGATACTACTACTGCAATTCCTGTAATTACCCTTGCTGACACCCCTATCACCGAGTCAGCCGAGACTCGGGGCAAAGACATATTGGTTGAGCCTGTCCAGACGAAGGCGCAATCAGTATCTATCCCAGAGGCTTCCAAGAAGGAAATGGAAGAAATTTTGAAGATTATCAAGAAGAGCGACTACAATGTGGTCGAGCAGCTGGGGTAGACCCCTTCAAAGATTTATATGCTAGCCTTACTATTGTGCTTATAAGCCCATGCAAGGGCTTTGGTGAAGTTCCTTAAGATAGACCATGTGCCACAAGAAACATCCGCTGACCAATTTGAAGATTGTGTGACCAGTTTGACAGCTGATAACGGTTTGGGTTTTTCTGATGCTGATCTGACACCTAGAGGGAGAAAACACAATGATGCGCTACATGTTTCGGTTGAATGCAGGGGCACTACTTTGGCCCACGTTCTAGTAGATACTGGTTCATTGTTAAATGTGCTGCCCAAGAAGGCTTTGGATAGACTAGACTGTGAAGATTTGACCTTGAAGCCCAACAACATAGTAGTAAGAGCTTTCGACGGTTCGAAGAGAATGGTGCACGGGGAGGTGGACATCCCCATCAAAGTTGGTTCTCATACCTTTGACTCCACCTTCTACGTGATGGATATTAGTCCATCTTATTCTTGTTTGTTTGGTCGCCCTTGGATCCACGGGGGCGGGAGCTGTCACGTCTACTCTGCATCAGATGATGAAATACCCGATAAGAGGAAAGATTGTCACGGTACACAGTGAAGAAGAATACATGGTCAATCAGTTGAACTCCTACAGGTACGTGGAAATAGATGGTGAGTTCATCGAGACTCCGTGTAAAACTTCGAAGAGATGCCTCAGACTATGGCTGCAACTGAAACTATCACCGATCTGTCAAAGATCACCGGACCTCCCTTGAAGATGACTTCTCTCAAGGATGTAAAAGAAGTTATTGAAGAAGGTGGGTCTACCATCTGGGGTCAGCTCCCTGATATTCCATACAACTCTGATAATTTTGGTTTGGGTTTCTCTTCAGGGGCTCAAAGGGCTATCCGTCGTACTCATGCTGGAAGATCTCCCCTACGCATCAACAATCATGGGGTCAACGCCTAGAAGATAGTGGTGGTGATAATGACATGGATGGCTGGATCTTCCCTACTACCAATGGTGGACTCAGTAACTGAAAGAAAATATACTTTGTACTAATTACTTTTATTCATAAGTAATTGTCTTTCTTGTTTTTGGATATGTAATAAACAATATAAACTTTTTGGCCATGTGTATTACTCGGGGCACAATGGTTTATTTGTGAGGGTTATCATGTTTAAATTTCATATGGCATTAATAAATCATTGGACGTTTATGCATACAAACTTTGCGCTCTCTGTTTTTCTTTTCTGCTTTTTACTTTGTCTATATAGTTATGCTCTTACACACACCCACGTATCAAACTGCAGATCCATATCCACTCTGGATCCCAATGATAACAGTTTTGCTATTACCGGTTATAACTTTGAAAATCCGATCAACCAAGCCGAGGACAAAGGTGAGGAAGATTGTGAGGTACCCAGAGAACTTGCCAGACTATTATAGCAGGAAGAAAGGGTTATACAGCCTCATGAGGAGCCCGTTGAGACAGTGAATTTGGGCACAAAAGAGAACAGAAAAGAGGTCAAGATAGGTGCAAATTTGGAGCTTCGTGTCAAATAGCGTTTGATTCAGATGTTACATTATTATGTTGAGATCTTTTCCTGGTCGTATGAAGACATGCCCAGACTAGACAACGATATTGTGGTTCATCGCCTGCCAACTAAAGAAGATTGCCCTCCGGTAAAGTAGAAGGTCCATCGTATGCGCCCTGAAATGTCAGAGAAAATCAAAGCAGAAGTTATGAAACAGTTCAACGCTAGGTTCCTAGTTGTCACTTCTTATCCCCAATGGGTTGCTAACATAGTCCTGGTACCTAAAAAGGATGGCAAGGTACGAATGTGTGTGGACTATCGAGATTTGAACAAGTCAAGCCCCAAGGATGACTTTCCGCTTCCCCATATTGACGTTCTGGTTGACAACACCACGCAGCACAAGATCTTTTCCTTCATGGACGGTTTCTCTGGTTACAATCAAATCAAGATGGCACCCGAATACATGGAAAAGACAACACTCGTCACATAATGGGGCACTTTCTGCTACAAAGTGATGCCATTTAGGTTGAAGAACATCGGGGCAACCTATCAGTGAGACATGGTAGCTTTGTTTCATGACATGATTTACCATGAGATAGAGGTCTATGTTGATGACATGATAGCCAAGTCTAAAACTGAGGAAGAACAACTTGATCATCTACAAAAGATGTTTGACAGGTTGAAGACGTACAAGCTGAGGTTGAATCCGAAAAAGTGCACCTTCGGGGTAAGGTCTGGTAAACTCGTAGGTTTCATTGTCAGTGACAAGGGCATTCAGGTAGGCCCTGCAAAAGTGAAGTCTATACAAGATATGTCGACTCCTTGCACTGAGAAGGAGGTCAGAGGCTTCTTAGGACGCCTAAATTACATTTCCAGGTTCATTTCCCATTTAACTGCTACTTATGAGCCAATCTTCAAACTCTTGAAGAAATATCAAGTGGTAAAGTGGAATGACGAATGTCAGACCGCCTTCGAGAGAATCAAGGAATACCTTTAAGAGCCTCTAATTCTGATGCCTCCGATTGATGGACGACCTTTGATAATGTACTTAACAGTGTTAGATAATTCAATGGGGTGTGTGATGGGGCAGCATGACGAGTCTGGTCGAAAAGAGAATGCAATATACTACCTTAGCAAAAAGTTTACCGACTGTGAAACAAGATACTCACTGCTCGAGAAAACTTTCTACGCTTTGGCATGGGCTGCTCGCCAACTGAGACAGTATATATTGACCCACACCACTTTGTTGATATCTAAGATGGATCTGATCAAGTACATCTTCGAGAAGCCCGTTCTCTCCGGAAGAATATCAAGATGGAAAATGATCTTGACCAAATACGATATCCAATACACGACCTAGAAATCAATCAAGGGAAGTGTACTAGCAGATCATTTAGCTCATTGGGTTGTGGAAGACTACCAGTCCATGAATTTTGAGTTCCTGGATGAGAACATTATGTTAGTGACTGACTGTGAAGAACCTGGACCGGATGAAGGACCTGAGGAAGGATCCCGATGGACTATGGTTTTTGATGGAGCTTCCAACGCACTCGGAAATGGCATCGGTGCTGTAATTATATCTCCCGAGGGCTGTTATACTCCTTTCACTGCCAGACTATGTTTCAATTATACCAACAATATGGCAGAATATGAAGCATGCATCATGGGTCTAAAAGCTGCTATTGACCTAAGGATCAAGTCCTTGAGTGTTTTTATGGATTCAGCCTTGGTTTTAAGTCAAATCAAAGGAGATTGGGATACGAAGCACCCGAATCTCATCCCTTACAAAGAACATGTGCTGACATTGCTTCCACACTTTGAAGAGGTCACCTTTGAACATTTCCCACGAGAAGAGAACCAGTTAGTGGATGCATTAGCTACTATGTCATCTATGTTCAAAGTCAAATGGGACAACGAGGCTCCTCGAATCACTATTAAGAGGTTGAATGAACCATCGTACTGCTTTGAGATCGACACTGAAGAAGTAGCAGACAAACCTTGGTTTCATGAAGTGAAGAGGTATCTTGAGGCTCAAGAATACCTTGAGGGGGCATTTTTCAATGATAATAAGTTTCTAATAAGGTTCACTCAAAAGTTCTTCCTCAGTAATGGAATCCTCTGCAAGTGCAATCATGACTCTACTTTACTTTGGTGCATAGACAAGAGCGAAGCAGAGATGATTATGGCAGATTTACAAGAAGGTACCTTTGGCACCCACTCTAGTGGACATACCATGGCTAAAAAGATACTACGGGTGTTGTACCCTAATTTTTCCCCCTAAGATCCCTCATCATACTTTGTACATTTCATAGCATTGGTCTTATGGTTATAAGATCGAAGCACTTTGGCATTAGGGTTTCTCTCTTGGAATGGAGTTTGCTATCTTACTCAAAGTTGATTCAACTGGCACTCTCACTTTTCTTGGTATGAGATTAGGGTTTTGGATCTCAAGCAGCATAAATGTATTCGCTATCAGGTTTCCTCAAGTTACAAAAAATTTTCATCAAGGTTCTTTCAAGGAACAAAGGTATTAGGGCCTAACTCAGCCAGAGAATCAGGACTTCTCTTCATTTTGTTTGAGCTTGGTGGTGATTCTTCTATAGATATTTATTGGATTAAAGTCTCACTTTAAGGCTACATTGAGCGCTACTCTTCCCTTACTGAAAGATTGCTTGGAGTTTTGTCAAGTTTAGATATGTACCGTTGGGTAAGCTATGGGTTAGGAGCTCATCCAACTCATTTCATCAAATGGAAGTTGGTCGCTTCAAATGCAAAATGACTCGAATCTGTGAATTTAAGTGAGATTCATGTACATAATGAAGAAGTGAAAAACACAAGAAGGGGGTTGAATTGTAAAACTTGAAATCAAATTCAGACAACACGTTATTTTTATCCTGGTTTGTTTGATCTCAAACTAATCCAGTCCACCCGTCAAGGTGATTTCGCCTCTCTCCAACGAGGTCTTAATCCACTATATTCAACTGAATGCAACAACTGCTTTAACAACTGTCAAAGCCTTCTTTAGTCTAACCACATACCGGTTTATCTCAAGGTAGTTCTCTTACAGATAAATGAACAAATGTGTTTGATGTTTTCTAGGAAAAACTATATATCACAACTGTGATAATACATAATATTAAGCTTGGATAATACTAGATTGCTAGAGAAATAGAGTAAGCGCTTGAGAACTTTAGCAAACTGGATGAGTGAGAACGTGAAGATGATTGGATTATGCGTATGTGCGTATTAGAGAATTGTAGAGTATTAGCCATTTCTTTTCTCACTTATTTGTTTATATAGCCTTGGAATAGATACATTGTTGTCCATAATTCCATTTCAATGCTCATAACGTTCTTTCCTTTTTGAGAAGATCTTTGTCTTGGAATAAAGCTGTTGGTAATTAATCTGCCTTGAATGCAGTAACGTTGACACTTCAGAATGTTCTGCTTAATGAAAATCAGAGTGATCTTGGCTTTAGCTTATTCTGGCGCTTCTGAATGCTGATGACATGATTAGGATCTTGATCAGAGTCAGAGTATGTTAAGCGCAAATTTTGTTCATCAGGCTTCAGCGTAAGCACATGTTTTGATCTTCTGGTGCTGACATATCTTCTGATGCTGATTCCATCAAAGTTTCCTGCGAATACACAACATAATTTTGAGTAGCACATATGTCTTATATGAATCTCATAATTCATTTAATCTTGTATTTTGTTATCATCAAAACTCTAACTGAGGGTTGTAGAATCAAACTATGTTCTAACACATAACTCCATTAGGTCATCTAACCCACCGTTCATTCGTTAATCAATAAAATGTGGCATGTGATCAAAGATTTCGAAGGATTAAGGTTTCTTTAAGGATCTGAGGCTCTGATCTTTATCCAAGAGATTCAAGCTGCTTCTTCAACAAGCAGGGAAAGATGTTAGGGTTTTTAATTTTTTATGCTTCATCAAGAGTTCAATTGTAAGTTAAGGTTTTGGTTCCCTCCATCACCTTAAGCTACCTTGATTGTCAAATTTCATCAAAGGCCTGTGAACTAGGGTTTTCTACTCATCATATTTGAGCTTATTGATGTTCAACAACTGAAAATCATTGAGTTTCGTGTCAAGGTATCCTACTACGCTCCAAGTCCTACCTTTATCTAGGGATTCAAGGAATTGGTTATTTTGTTACTCGTCAAGACGAGATATAGTGGAGTTGTATTGCAAAATGCAAGCTATGGTGCAAGAGATGAGGATGGATTGTTTGTCGTGAAAGTTTGCTTAAGATTGGAAAATTGAATTGAATACAGGGTTTCATTAAGGTTGGAAGATTAATTTGAGATATTCATTCAAGTGCAAGATGTGAATCATAATCAAGGCATTATTCTCTCAATTTTTTTGTGGCTTGTCAGGCGAGCTAATTTGGATTAAGGATAAAGTGGATTTAAAAGATTCAATGAATTCAAATTTGGTTCAATTTATCAAAGTTGTTGGGAATATGCAGAGTTTGGAAAGGGAATGCATTTGGACTTCTTGGAATTTAAGGAACGAAGTATAAGTGCAAGGCATTCATTCATCATAATCATCTTCATCTTAATCATCATGTTCAACGCTTAATCATTTCATTATAAAAAGACATTCAATTTCATTCAAGTCCATGTTCACTACAAATAACCACTCAAGTTGCAAGAATCAGAAAGCATCCATTTGGTGAGCACTCTTGTTGCTTCATCTCGACACCACATATTGAAAAACTCGGTGAATAAGTTCATTGTTCCTCTGCTTAGGGAGTTGTATCTTCAATCTGCTACTGTTGATTTTAATTTCAAATTATATTATTGGTTACGCATGGGCGCACATTGGAGCATTGCGCAATCATCTCTTGCTGAGCTATAATGAAGTTGATCCTGCCATGAAGTACTATTGCAAGTACACTTAGCTTGAAGAAACAGTATCATCACTTAAACTTGAAATTCAGGTGCGGAAAGAGTGCCGGTATTTAGCAGGACAATTTTGACAGTAGAAGCTTATAAAAGAAAGGCTGAAAGGCTAGAAAAGCTTCAGGAAGAGCGTAGAAAGCTGCAAAGAAAGATTGTGTTCCGCTATGAATCCTGTAAATATAAGAAGTTGATGAATGAATGTAAGGAGTTTCTCAAACAGTTGCTACTTTATAACTCGGAAAGCGAAATTCCGTTGACCAAATTTATAGAGAAGCTTTGAGGAAAACTTGAATTATTTGTATCAGCAGTCAACGAACAATTTTCTTTTCAAGAAATTGAGGTGTTTCCTATCTTTAGAAAGAACTGCAGAAATGGAATGCAAGTGAGACTTCTAAGCTTGAGCATGCATATGATGCCACTTGGGTTACTAAAATGTGTTATAACTTGGTTCTCATTTCACTTGTCTGAAAAAGAATCCAGGTCCATTCTCTATTGCATAAAGGAAGGAAATAATTTTGTCAGTAAAGCTTTTGCTCTATTGTTACATGAATGGTTCCGCATTGGTTATTCAGGTAAAACCTCAATTGAGAAGTTTCGACAGGGTTTGCAGTATATGTTCAAAATAAGACACTCTTTTTCATCTGAGAAAATGAAGGAAACTAGTGGGTTTTCATTCTTAAGTTCTTACAAGCAGCCACATAAAAATTGTGCAAAGAATTGTCTGTCCAATTCATCATCTTCTGGATCCAAAAATGTGAACAAGTTTAAGAAACCATACTCCACAAGAATTAATTTGCACATATTTTTCTCTGACACAGCTATGAAGTTAAACCAGCATCCAAGGTTTCATGCAGCAATTCAGCTTTGCAACCAGAGTCTGTCAAGCATTACAGCCTTGAGAATTCATTGGATTTGTAATACACCTCTCTTATCATCTTCATTTTTCCTTCTCACGGTCCTCAAACTGCCACTTAAACTTTCAATCCCTACAGTTCTTTCAGTATTTTGATCCCATTATAAAACAACCCTTTACCGATCCTGCAAAATCACATCACAAAACAGTTAATTTAACAACCAATTTCCTAACAGAATTCTAACAGAATTTCAACTAACAGAACTTCTAACTAATTCATAATCATTTTTATAACCAATTACTAACAGAATAGAGAGCTCTAACAAACTTTTTTTGAAGAGAAAACCATGTAACAGAAAAGGGGGGGGGGGGGGGGGGGGGAGGAAATTCAGAATTCAGATTCACAATAAAAAAGGCCAGAGAAAAGATCTGAAAAGGATTTTTCACAAAAAAAACTCTCTCTGCAATTACTCACCATTCTTCACCAAATAATTCTTCTCCATCATCGATCTTCAACCACCTTCATCTTCATTTGTTCCATGCTTCACTCTCATTCACCATTGTAGCATCTTCATCTTCTTTGAGAAAATCTCCACAAAAATTCTATATTCTCCTGTCATCTTCATTCTTCCAATTGGGAGAATCACCAACGGAAAAAAATCATCTGCAACCTTCAATCTTGAACCTTCAGCAAACTCTTCTCTTCATCATCACCATCTCCACGCCACTCTAACTACTCCAATCTTCATCTTCTTTGCAAAAGTCCTTTATACTCCTCAGTTTTCATCTTCATCGCATCTTAATATTTCAACTGCTTCAATATTCATCGCCATCATTGTCTAGCTGAAACAAAATCGTATAACAACAACAACATACTCACCCAAGAGAAAGGAGACTAAGAAAATAAGGAGGCGCAAGAAGAAGAAAAGTTTGGATGCTTGTTATTACCGAATTGCCTTGAAGATCTTCGGGTTTCTAAGATCTTTCCATCAACATCAAAAAGTCGCCAGAATTTGCTCCGGTAGGTAAGCCTTGAGACTTATTACATCTTCATTTTTATTTCATACCTTTTATAATGCTAGGTAGTATGGTACATGTGGACTAAGAACTCTAACAAACCAATCCCTAGAAAATTTGCGTTGGTGTTCTATTTCGTTTCGGGAATCTAGGGTTTCGAGTTTTGCTGTTTAGATTTGAGGCGTATCAAATAAAATCAGAGAAAATTAGGTTTGGAATTGAACTCATGAAGTAAAGGCGAAGAGGTAAGTGTAGAAATCTAGTGATTTGTTGAAACTCTGCCGCTTCCGGTGCGGTGGAGCGATTTCCGGTGAAGGTCAAGTTTAGATGAAGAGAGACGAAGGCTTGTATGAATGAAGTCGAAATGTCACTTTGCTTGTAAACCTGGTCCCTCTGCAAAAACATCATCGTTTCACATTATTTCATTTTTCTTTAATTGTTTTTGCATGTTAATCAGCTCTTAGTAAAAAAAATAATACAAAAGGAAAATCAAGAAAAGTATGAAACCAGATTATGTATTGTCAATGGATTGGACCAGAAGTTTCTCATAAGCCCAACGCCTTTTTGATAGGTTTGATTGTTGGATAACAAAAAAAGGGGGTTTTCTGGACCGAACTACATTTGCGTTGGCCTTAGTACCATATTTTTGGTATGCTGAAAACTTTGCACAAAAATACTGCTTCTTGGACCCATATTTGGTTGGGCCTAGCGCCCAGGTTAAGTTTGCTATGCATTATCCCTGATCCTGGCTTACCCCCTGACTTTTCTAATTACTTTTTTTTTAGTTTAAATTTCTTCCAATTTTCTTAATAAAAATAGTGATTAAAAAAATACATATAATAAAATGATAAAAAAAATATGTAGAATTTAGATTTTTTTTTATGATAAAAAATTACAAAATCAAAAAAAAATTGTTAGAATTTATTTTTGTTTGATTGTTGGATTTAAATCATGGTTATCCGAATATGTGAGACTTGAAATTCACTTTTTCTTGTTAAGTTGAGTCTTATGCAGGTTTCTTGCGTGATATGCGGACATGCGTGAGTTTTTGATTGTGATTTATTTTCACATCAATGATATCTCGACACTATTTCCAAGAATTGAATCTATGACTGTTTGTTTTGTTGATGCTAGCTCGCGCGAAGTATTCTGTGTTTCTTTTCTTTGGTCGCGCTTTTTGCAAACATTATTGTTCATTTTCTCGCGTAAAGTATCTCATATTTCTTTACTTTGGTTGCGCTTTTTATGGACGTCATTGTTCATTTGGTATTATACTGCTTCCAAGTTATATTTTCGCATTTATCGCTTTTTCTAGATATCATGAGAAGTAGGAAATAAAGAGCGTGCGCTCGAAGTCGCTGTTTAAAGAACTGTAGCAGGTATTCCGCACTTCATTTCTTATATGTGTTGTACTTGTTTCTTTTCTTGTTGATCGATGAGTCACTCAATTTAGCAATTGAGATCACGACTTCGCTCTCAGTGCATGCTCCCTATAGGATTTTATCGCTTTCCTTTATTTCTTGTTGATCGATGAGTCACTCAATTTAGAAATTGAGATCAAGACTTTGTTCTCAGTGCATGCCCCCTATAGGATTTTATCGCTTTCCTTTATTTCTTGTTGATCGATGAGTCGTTCAATTTAGAAATTGAGATCACGACTTCGCTCTCATTGCATGTTCCCTATAAGATAGTTTTGTTAGACTTTCTTTAGCATGCTAACCTAGATAGGATCCCTTCGGGTGTGCTCTCTTGAGTTTACTAGCTTGCTTACTTTATCCTTGTACATACCATGTTCCTTTAGTATGTGCTTGCTCCGTTCGGATGCGAGTTAGACCTTAGGTTGTGAACCATGTATGCTAACTTAGGTAGGATCCCTCATTTCATGATAACATTAGGTTAGAGATAGGTTAGTCCCCCTTGAGTCTTTTCTTCCTCTTTTTGCATCATTGCATTTAAAACTAAAACCTCTTTTTTCTTGGCAAATGTATAAAAAATGCTAAGTATATAAAAATTCTTTTCATGGTAAAAAATACCAACCAATCCATTTCTTTTCGCCATTCAGCTTTTCTCTTCTGAGAGCATGTTAGCTCCTTTCCACTACAGGTCATAAGTCTCCAAAGGTCGAGCAGCGGTGGAATGATTGAATTCAACATTGTTCATTTAAATAAAATACAAACAAACAAATATATGAGCCAAACTACGGTAGCTCTGATTCCTCAAAAAGGATACGTAGGCATTGGGGTAGGGCCCAAGCGAGTACAATTTTATTTTCCCTACATTCTTTCTCTTTTCTTTGCATGTATTCCCTCTTAGTTTATAACCCTTAAGCATTAGATTGAACACACCCTTTGATTAGAATAACGAGAGTGGATCCCGTAGAGTACTATGGACGTGTGGGATGATAATACCTTCCCCTCGCGTAATCGACTCCCTTACCCAATCTCTCGGTCGCAAGACCTTGATTTCCCCTTTAGGTTTTCTTCAATGATTTTCCTTTCCCTTTCATATGGGATAAATAAATACTCGGTGGCGACTTCATTGATTTTACCGCTACAACGGGCAGGATACTATTGGTCCACTATGGAAGCAGACTGTAATCAGCATTCTCGAACTTGTCACAAATGCCAGATCTATGCTGGTAAAGTACATGTACCTCTGGTTCCCTTGAATGTCTTGACGTCTCCCTGGCCCTTTGCAATGTGGGGCATTGATATGATCGGAGAGATTAGACCTACCACTTCCAATGGGCACCGCTTCATTCTAGTGGCCATTGATTACTTCACGAAGTGGGTTGAGGCTGCCTCTTTTGCTACCGTTACCAAGAATGTTGTGGCACGATTTATCAAGCATAACTTGATTTGTCGGTATGGTGTGCCAGAGAGAATTATTACTGACAATGTTACAAATCTCAATAATACAATGATCACCGAACTCTGTAAATAATTCAAGATCCAACATCATAATTCTTCCCCTTACCGGCCGAAGATGAATGGCGTTGTGGAGGCTGCTAACAAGAATATCAATAAAATCATACAAAAGAGGACCGTGACATAAAAATACCGGCATGAGATGTTACCATTTTCTCTTCATGGTTACCGCACCTCAACGTGTACGTCAACAGGGGAAACACCTTATTCGCTGGTATATGGTATGGAGGTTGTCCAGCCTATTAAAGTCCAGATCCCTTCTTTAAGGATCATGAAGGATGCGGGTTTGAACGAAGATGATTGGATCCAGACTCGACTTGATCAACTGAATCTGATTGATGAGAAAAGGCTTGTTGTTGTCTATCATGGTCATATATACCAAAAGCGAATGATCAAGGCTTTCAACAAAAAGGTCAGACGACAAGTATATCAAGTGGGTGATCTAGTGATTAAGCGCATCATACCGCCGCAAGGTAATCCCAGGGGAAAATGGACTCCCACGTACGAAGGGCCATTTATGATCAAAAGCATATTTTCTGGTGGAGCCATGATTCTTACCACCATGGACGGTGACGACCTTCCTCACCCTGT
The DNA here is from genome assembly GCA_948472305.1 of Vicia faba. Taxonomy (NCBI): domain Eukaryota; kingdom Viridiplantae; phylum Streptophyta; class Magnoliopsida; order Fabales; family Fabaceae; genus Vicia; species Vicia faba. The sequence continues at coordinate 1,009,515,354 of OX451735.1, forward strand.
TAATGCGGACATAGTGAAAAGATACTACGCGTAAACAAAGACCCCTAGGTTGACTGGATTAGGAAAAAATAAGGGCTTTTCGGCAAACCAAAACGGTTTGAGCAAAAATTAGGGATAAATACAAAAAAATTGTACACCCGGCAAGTCGAAAACCTGCAAAGGAGGCTTGGGCAAAAAAGGGTATCCCGGTGGACTAAAACCCCGAAAGGGCGGTCCAGGAAAAAGTTATGGATTTAAAGCATATCACTATGTCCCATTGGATCACCTTGCGATCAAACTTCAGTATCAACTATTAAGCTCAAATGGTACCGATCAATCCAATCAGCTTCAGACGAGTAGCAAAGTGATGAGACGCTCAAGGACATAGGGGCAATAGCAGAATTGAAACTCAATGGGATTATTACACGTATTTGTTTTCTCTTTGTACACTATTTTTTATAGTTTTCATTTTCACGACGGTGTTCTCCTACTAGAACGTCAGTCTCTTTGTACAAAATGCTTGTTATAGGAAAACTTAAAAAAAATCAATACAAATCGTTCCTTGAAAGTACCAAAGCTATTTGTTTTATTTTTCTGTTTTGTTTTGCAAAAACGTCAATGATTATTTTTGACATATGCATTTAAATATGATCACTGTTTACAAATACTTGCATAAAAAACAGAAAGATGGTTACTAATGATTTTAAGAAACTGGGCAAAGTCTAAGAAACAATTTGCAGTCTCGACAATTACTCCTTCCAACAGGTACGGGGGCAGAGACAGTTTGAGACGAAGTCGCTATTACAATGCGACCCCATAATGTCTATGTTCCCCACAGAGTAGAAAGAACCAGAGTTTTAATCTTTCCTTCCCCAAGCAGGGATTACCTCCTCCAGTGAAGTTCCTTCAGAGAGCTGAAATCTATATTCCCCATCTGAGCTTTATAATTTCAAACAGTTCATAAAACTTCCTCCCAGGTAGAGTTTATTTCTCCAACTGCGGAAGCTCATTCCCCAACACAGTTTATTTCTCTACATCGTCAAAATCTTCCAATAAAGCATCCTCCCTCCACAGAGTTATTCTCAAGCAGAGTCGATCCCCAACAGAGTATTCTTAAACAGAAAGAGGAAACCCCTAGCAAATCAACTCCATTCATCATCCCCAGCAGAAATGAAGGATTCAACGTCCCAACGCTCTTCAGCAACAGTCTAGGATTTACTTTCCCATACTGGAAAATATCGCAATAGCATCCCATATTCATGCATCATGGCATGCGCATACGCGTCGCGTACAATATAATCTCATTTATTTTGAGAACATCATCAAATGCATTTTATACATCATGAAATTGCATATGACTAACTCTTTACCTTTTTCAGGAAAAGATCAAATCAACAAACATCGTTGACTACTTATGTGACCTAGTAGTCTTCTCAAAAGCTATGTATAATGAAGGGCTATTTCAGCATTCTCCGCAGAAAGATGTCCTTACAAGACCTTCTCTGGTTCAGTCAGATCGCCACTAAGATCTTTCTGATTTCTATTCCAGTTGAAGATGCCCTCACAAGACCTTCTATGGTTCAGTTAGATCGATGCCAATATCTCTCTGATTCCTATTCCAGATGAAGATGACCCAATACTTTTGTCTGGTTCAGTTGAATCGATCCTAAGATTATTCTGATTTCCATTCCAATCAAAGTTAATTAAAGACCTTCTTTGGTTCAGTCAGATCGACACTAAGATCTCTCTGATTCCTATTCCAGTTGAAGATATTCGAAGACTTTTGTCTAGTTCAGCTGAATCGATCCTAAGATTCTTCTGATTTCCATTCCAGTCAAAGTTAATTAAAGACCTTCTCTGGTTCAATCAGATTGGCACTAAGATCTCTCTGATTCCTATTCCAGTCGAAGATATTCCAAGACTTTTTCTGGTTCAGTTAAATCGACACTAAGATTTTTCTGATTCTTATCCAGTCAAAGTTAATTCAAGACCTTCTTTGGTTCAGTCAGATCGACACTAAGATCTCTCTGATTCCTATTCCAGTTGAAGATATTCCAAGACTTTTTTCCTGTTCAATTGAATCGATCCTAAGATTCTTCTGATTTCCATTATAGTCAAAGTTAATTCAATACCTTCTCTGGTTCAGTCAGATCGACATTAAGATCTCTCTGATTCCTATTCCAGTTGAAGATAATCCAAGACCTTTTTCTGGTTCATTTAAATCGACACTAAGATTTTTCTGATTCTTATCCATTCAAAGATAAATCAAGACCTCTGCTGGTTCAATTTGAATCGACCATTGATTAATTACTAATTCTTTTCCGGTAGATCCTTTCTATGGTTCAGTTAAATCGGCACTAATATTTTTCTTATTTCCATTCTAGTTGGAGAAACTACAAAGCCTGGAGTATGACCAGATGACAGTTTAATCTCATTTCCCCAATAAGTCGTCGTGAAGCCTGGAATACGACCAGATAGTAGTCAGCCTTATCATCCTCAGCAAGTCATTGCGAAGCCTGGATCCTGACCAGATAACAGTTCACTTCCATCTCTTCATTCAAGAGATGACTCCCCAATAGAGTAATGGACAACCGAAGCTCCTAGACTCTAGTCCCCTAAAAAACATTCCCCAGCGGACTCCTCCTCGGACAGCAGGAACAGGAATCCCCATAAAGAGACTCCTTACAAAGTCAACATCTATTTTGGATGGCATCTTTAAGCCTATCTCCGAGGACTCTCCGTCATATTCCTCAGATGGCATCTTTAAGCCCATCTCCGACAGTTTTCTGTCATCCTTTCCAAATGGCATCTATAAGCCCATTCCCAATATTATCTACACAGTCAAGTATCATTTCAGATGAGTGCAAATTTATGGGCACTCTAGTTTTCAATCATCTTCCACCTTCAGATCACGAACGACAGACCAGCCAATCTACATCCTCAGGTCTAAGAAGATTGAACAGGGGCAGCTATTGTACCCCAAAATTTTCCCTCCCATTTTCACACAAGTCATACTCCTAGAGGTTCTCAACTGCTCAAGGTTGACCAGACAATTCTCCTCCTAAGGCAATGAACCCCCAACTAGGGTTTCAATTTTCATCAAGATGGTTGAGCTCCAAGGATCCAAAATTTTATTCATTGTCCTAATATGTCCTCAACATCATCCATGCCAAATCTGATGCCTTGAACAACAAGTTTGCTCAGTCAATTGCTCAAGTATTGGAAAATCAACTGTGCTAGGTCAAAAGTCAACTGTGGCCCATGTACAATCAAACTTCAATATTTTTGGTTAACATCAACATTTTAAAGTGATATCCATCATTTTATCAAGGGTTGATCATTATTCCTCAAGAAATGCTCCTAGTTCATCAAAAGCCAAGAATTGCTAAATTAGGGTTTCCATAGGAAAAGTCAACCAAACTTTGACCAAGCATAACTTTCTCATACTTTATCAGAAATTTTCCAACCAAAGCTCATTTTGTAGAGAATCCAATTCCCTACAACTTATCTTCATCCCTCAAGTTCAAGAAAGGCACCATTTGAAAGATACAAGTTCATACATTACAGGTCATTTTTAGAAAGTCAATAAAAGCCACTTTTTTCCAAGACTTTTAATATCAAGATAACATCTTCAAATGCAAAATTGATCAAAATAGAGATTGAAGTAGACATCTTGGGCTTTCCAAAAAGTCCAAGATAATTATCATGAGGTAAAAATTGAGAAAGTTATGGCTTTCCTAAGTTGGGAAAGTTTGGGAATTTTCAAGAATGATGCATTGAGCAAATTGGATGTTTTAAGGAAAGGGTTTAATTTATTGGATTTCAAACATATTCCTAAGATTATAGAGGACCCCTAAATCCATTTTTGCATAGTCTTGATTTTATTTGCATTTTATATTAATTTTATTTAATTAAAAATCAAATAAATCAAAATTATTGCAAATTATATGGGCCATTATTGTCTGGGCTTGGTTTGATGCATGGAGAGGCCCCATATTTCGTGTGCAATAAGGCCAGCTTTGTCTAGGTGCATTCAAATTTGAAAATGGACAATATTCCTTGATTTTGGACAAGGTCACAAATCATTATTCATGGCCTCGAAACACCATGTTTAAGGATGTTTAAACTTTGTTTTCTTGTCTCCTCCCATCTCATATATAAATACCAAGCCATTTGCAAGCTTCAAGGACACCGAGGAAACCCCAAAAAGTTACACGAAATTGAAAAAAAAAAGCAAAGTTGGTGAAGTTCAAAAGCACGGTTCCAGCTTTCCTCAATCCAAACAAAGGATCCCAATACACTCTCGGAGGTTCCCTGAAGTTATTCCAACCAATTCCAGGGCTTGTAGCTTCGTGAGACACCCTCCCCAAGTCACGGTTTGTACTTAATTTTTCCAAATCCGTTTTCTTCCATTCATTCATTATTAATTCAATTTGCTTGCATATTTTGATTCGTGGTGATACATAGAATATTTTTAGATATATTATTTTGAGTTTGAGTGCAGGTATGAGGACCAACCATTATTAGGGTTCTGAGCTCCTAATTTGGGGAACCCTAGCTAGAGGCAAAATTAGATGAAATTAAGGGCACCATCATGCTTAGGAGGGTGAGGCCAATCGATCCATGACCTCACATTTGATTTATGTTGCGTATTCTGGGTTTTTTGAGTTGCAGGGGTATAGCTACAAACGTAAATTGTCACTATAGGTCTTAACATCTAAACCGACAGAGGGAGGAAGGGGATGATGCATGGAAACCTTGCATTCGCCAGTTCAAATTCTCGCGCATTTTTTTTAATATTTTAATATAGATGACCTATTTTTTTATATTATGTTTTTGTGTTGTTTTATGTAACGAATGAGTTGGCAGCACAATTGGTAAAGCAGCGCGTATGTGAGGGAGAGGACCTGGGTTCGAGTCCCAGGTCCAACATTTTCCTATATTTTTCATAATATCTCATGCAAAATCCAATACTCCTCAGGGCCTATTGACCATTATGCACCATCAGATCTGGCCATCAGATCACAATCAATCTGGATCCAAGAGTCTTGATTGGAGATCCACCATACACCCTCAAAGTTTTCGCCTCACCTGATCCAACGATTGGCCTGGGCTTAGCTTTCATTTGGGCCTACCCCTTTTCCAAATTGCACCCTCATTCTACTTCAGTCATCAAGCCCAATTTCTAATTCTTTTTGCTTTATTTAATTATTTCATTTCTTAATCATTTTTAATTATAATCATAAAAACAAATCAAAAAATAAATAAATAGATTTAATTTTTTTTTCTAAAATATTTTAATTAATTAGTTGATTATTTGAATTTTATTTTATTAACTTTAAAATCAATTAGACGTAGGTTATTTCATTCAAATATTTTCTTAAATAAAAAATGCAAAAAATGTTAGGTTTTTGTTTAGAATTTAATTTTGATCAATAACTTTATTTTGTTTTAATTAATTAAATTTAGGTTTAATTTAATTTAGTATTTTCCTAAATAAACAAAAACAACCAAAAAGATTTTTAACTTAGCATTTTCTTAGGATTCTTTTAGACGTAATATTTCATTTCGCACGCATTATATTTATTCTCGCATTTTATATAATAATATAATTGATTATGTATTGTAATAGCCCTAATTAGGATTTTTAATTTTTCGCACTTACATTTTAGTCAGATATAATTGTAACTGTCCCGAAGCTCTGTAATAGTTGTAGGACTTTATTTTTCGCTTTTACATTTCTTATATACTTGTATATAATTATTAGTAATTTAGGCATGCATGACAAGATAAAGTCAATTAATCGTTAGATCACTAACCTCAAGATAATATAACTGAAAAAACACACTTCTCACACTTGCATCCTTAGGGTATTCCTCACTTGGTTGCTTCAGAAATGGTCATGTCCCTCGAACGTAGGTATATCTTAGCAGAGACCCTCAATTCTAAAGTCATCATAAAGATCATGGTCCCTTAACGTCCCTCTAGTTTCCTACGAGAAAAATGATCTTGTCCCTCGATGTTGCCTATATGATGACAGTCCCTTTGAATGCTAAGATATCCTTACCTCTTGCCTTCAATGACCATAATGTCCCTTTCGATATTCCCTAAACATCCAGCGATAGGGATACCTACTCACTAATAGTAGGATAGCACTATCTAAAGGAAAGGAGGTAAAGAACATCCTTTTCGAGTAGGTAGATAACTCTTAAGTACTTGTCAAACCTAAGTTTTCACACTTATACACTTTTCAAAACTATTTTAAAAAATGCTTTATCACACTTTTGAAGACTGATACAAGAGTTACCATAAAGCAAACAAAAATCTTTTAAAACAGACAAACACAAACAATTTTAAAAAATGAGCAAGTACCTAAGAGCCCGTGGAAAACCATGGATGGAAAGGGTGCTAACACCTTCCCTTTCCATAATCTACCCCCTTTACTCAAAAAATCTCGAAAAAAGGTCTTTTCTGTTCTTTTCACCCTTTCTTTTGTTGGATAAAAGAAAAGTCGGTGGCGACTTTTGCTTACCGCGACATTTGCAAACAAAAACACAAAACCAGTATATAACAGTCGGTTCTGCCACCGTATCATAAGCACCAATTGATAATCGGGAAAGGTGAAACAATGATGTACAAGATCAAAGAACTGAAAGAGCACACACATCATGTCTTCTTCAAAGCTTGAGGTAACCAAACTGAGAAGTCGACCATGTCTCTTGGTGAATAAGAGAATTTTCAGGAACCCTTGATGCTAATTGTGATACGGTGGAAGAACGGACTGTTATACTGGTTTTGCGTCTGTATTTGCAAATGTTGTGGTAAGCAAGATTCACCGCCAACTTTTCTTTTATCCAACAAAGTAAAGGGTGAAAAGAACAGAAAAAGACCTTTCGAGAGTTTTCTGAGTAAGGGGGTAGATTATGGAAAGGGAAGGTGTTAGCACCCTTTCCATCCGTAGTTATCTACGGGCTCTTAGTTGCTAGCTCAATTTTGAAAATGCTTTCTTTTTATTTAAGTGTGTTTGAAAATATTTTTGAAAAGACGCCTTGGTTCGACAAACTTTTTAATGTTTCTCGTTTCGTTGAGAACGTATACAAAGCATTTTTGTCTTTGAAAATATTTAGAAAAAGAGTTTGTGTACGTGTTAAAATTTTTTTTATTTGTTTTTTATGAGCAAGCAACTATAAGCGGTCTACCTACTCGAACGATCTTTGTTCTTTTCCTCTTTTCCTTTAGACAATGCTATCCTACTATTAGTCAGTAGGTAGCCTTATCGTTGAATGTTTGAGGGACATTCGAAGGGACGTTTATACAGTCATAAAGGCAACTGGGCAAGAAACTTTAGTAACTACCCTAGGGTTTTAAGGTTATATCGAGGCAACGTCGAGAGGGTCATCGAGGGACTTATGATCTTTAAACCGGAGGGTAGCCACTAAAATCTCTCACGTTTCGAGAGATGTGACAGTTTTCTGAAGGCAACCGAAATGGGGGTACCCTAGAGGTGCGCATGTGCAATTGTGTTTGTATTTAGTTATTTTTGTCTTTGCATTAGGTTTGCTAGCGTTTTATTTGTTATTTTTACCATACAATCTTATTAGTCATGCATCTAAATAATTAATAGTTTGCAGAAACTACAAGTGAGGGAACATAAATCCTAAACTATTACAAGGCTTCGGGGAGGGGGGTTAATTACATATCCAAAACTTTGGGGGGAAATAAAGTAGTAAATGTAATGTCTTAGTTATGCTATTACATCCAGTAGGAAGTTACATTAATAATAAAAAATGTGAGATTTAAAATAAGCGCGCGAATTGAAAATATGCCTAAAAAATCCTAAGGTAAAAGGAAATATTTTTGTGTTTTTTATTTTTATGAAAAGAAAATAAACTAAAATTAAACCTACATTCTAATTTATTTTAATTTTTGAAAAAAAGGTGTTAAAATTAATTAATTAATTAATCCAGAAATTAATTTAATTAATAAAAATATAATCCTAATTTTTGTGATGATTTTTTTATTTAATGTTGATTCAAAGAGGGAAACTAATAAAAGAAGTGAGTAACACAAAAATAAAAATACAAGGAGACAAGTCTTTCGATCCAAAGAAAAAGAGGGCTTTCGATCCAATGAAGGATGGCCTTCGATCCAATGAAGGATGTCATCCTTCAATCCAGGGAAGGATGTGGCCTTCGATCCAGCAAAGAATATTGTTGGAGGTGTATGTTGTACTCCTGCGGTAAATTTATTAGAGAAAACAGGATAAAAATCCAGACTTGGTTCGAATATAATCTTCGATTTGACAGCCTGTGGCTGCATAATCCTAACTTGAATCCTCTGGGTATGAATTGAAATCTACTTCGTCTTACAACCTCGTGAATCCTGAGATTCGAAAGAAAATATGGATTTTTCCCAAGCCATGGCACGATCTCACCCATGCGCTTAATCTTGAATGCAACACATGAAAGCAATAACACACATTAGCAATAACATGAATGTATGATAAACATGAATTTAGAAATTGCATACTTATCTAGTTTGAGATCGAATGTGAATTACAAACGAATAGATTATGTGAGTGATGATCCAGTGTATGTTGGACCTGCCTAGTACTTGGGAACGTCTCCTGCAAACTTCAGGGAGTGAGTGGTGCGTTTGTTGAAGGTTGCTTCGATTTTAGATCACTTATGAGATTTTTGATAACTTTGGTGTGGCTTATGAGGCAGTGTGTGCGTGTGTCTGTCTTTGTGCGTATGTATCTTGTACCCTTGGCTTGTAGAAATGTTGTGTATTTATAGGAAATGGAGATAGGGTCATAGCATAGAAATGGCAAGGGACAACCATTAACTAAGCTTTGAAGGCAAAATCAGGGATTGCCTTTTTTGATGAGTTCCTACCCCTTTGAGCTTTGGGATGAACCTGGACGTGTTTGACTCCTTCCAATACCCTCAATCCTTGCTCTTTGATTAGCCCAGAGTTGCCTCCTTCAAATGGCTCCAATCCTCATCATTGGGGCTTCTTCGATTGAGCCCCTATTTGTCGTAGTAGCTTGATATGAAACTCTTCAATTGGCCCAAACGAAATCTCCTTTCTGGCCAGTAGAAACTTCTCTTGTTACCTCCTTCGAATGCAATTGTGCAGGAGGCTTGGGCTTGGCAACATGTTGTATTTTGGGCCAGCAAGCAACTTGGACCAAGACTCATCATAAGACAAACTTATTTTCAATAAGTATGTGTTTCCTTCGAATAGAACACATATATATCCTTCGAATGGACCTTTAATGTGTCTTTCGAATAGCCCACATGTATGCCTTATGCATTCTTTGAATGGGCCACCAATGTGTGCTCATAATATGGCAGTCATGTGCTGAAGGGTTCAGAGATAGAGTCGACGCAAGCATTTTCGAAGGGAACCATTGCCCAGTCGAAACTGGAACAAAGGAAGCCAATGCCTTATGGATGCTAGCGTGAGGGAGGCCATTGCTCTGTGAATCGGAGGCAATTAAGGGGTCTTGGCCTTGTGAATCAAAGACAAATTGAAGAGGGAGACTTTGCCTTATACGCTGAAGGTAAGCATAAAAGACTTTGTCTGGTGCGCTGAAGGCACGCACAGAGGAAGTCATTTCCTTATGGGTCGAAGCACACATGAAAGAAGCTTTTGCCTTGTGAATCAAAGGAAAGCATGAAGAGGAGGTTTGTGCCTTATACGTTGAAGGGAAGCACAAAGAAGGCACTACTGGAATGGTACTTATGGACCCAGGCTTTCTCGAAGGGTGCCAAATACTCAATCGAAACTTACTAATCAAAGTATGATCGAAGAATGCCAAATACCCGGTCGAAGTACCTTGTTCATATGCCAATCGAAATACATTTGATTATCTTAAAAAAATTATATTTTCTCTAAGCAAGTGTTTGTAACCACCCATGCAAGATAAGATCTTAGAAAACATGAGAGGGAAAATTTTGGGGTACAACAGGTGCCCCTATTCAATCTTCTTGAACCTAAAGATTTAGATTGGCTTGTCTGCCTTTTGTAATCTGAAGGTGAAAGATGATTGGACACTAGAGTGCTCAGAAATTTTCACTCGATGATGTGATGGTTAACTGTGTAGAGAATGGGCTTAAAGATTCCATTTAGAGAAGATGACTGAGAGTTGTCGGAGATGGACTTAAAGATACCATCCAAAGTAGATGATGACTTTGTAAGAGGTCTTTTTGTGGGATTTCCTGCTCATGTTGTTTGAGGAGGACTCCGCTGGGGAATGTTGGTTTCTGTTATCCTCCTGCTTAAGGAAAACTCTATGGGGAATAGAGTCTAAGAACTCCAGTTGTCCAAGGCTCTATTGAGGAATTATCTCTGGAAAAGTTTGTTGTTTTCTGGTTGAAATCCGGGCTTCATAGTAACTTGCTAGGGAAGATGAAATTAAATGTTATCTGGAAATGTATTAGAAGGAGCCTGTGTAGGGCCGCTTTAGGATGAGTCTGTGTTAGACCGCATATGGAAACTGCGAGAAGGAATCTGTGTAAGATTGCTTCAGGATGAGTCCGTGTTAGACTGCATCTGGAGATCATGAGAAGAAACCCGTGTAAGATTGCTTCAGGATGAGTTCGTGTTAGACTGCATCTAGAGATTATGAGAAGAAACCCGTGTAAGATTGCTTCAAGATGAGTCAGTGTTAGACTGCATCTGGAGATCATGAGAAGAAACCCATGTAAGATTGCTTTAGGATGAGTCCGTGTTAGACTGCATCTGGAGATCATGAGAAGAAACCCGTGTAAGATTTCTTCAGGATGAGTCCGTGTTAGACTGCATCTGGAGATCATGAGAAGAAACCCGTGTAAGGTTGCTTTAGGATGATAATGTAGATAGTCGCCCCATCTGGTTTCGGGAATTAATCTACAATCAGCTGTTCACAAATAGTTGTCCTATCTTGTTTCAGGTATTAATATGGAACTTGCTTTTGTTGGTAGTTGAGATAGTTGTCCTGGCTGGTTTCAGGTATTAATCTCTGACCTTAGAAAGAAAGATACTTTTTCTGGCTTGTTACAGGTATTAATTTTCAATCTTCTAATGTAGATAGTTTTCCTGGCTTGTTGCAGGTATTAATCTACAATCCGTCGTCCATAAATAGTTGTCCTGGCTTGTTACAGGTATTAATCTGGAACTTGTTTTTGTTGGTCGTTGAGATAGTTGTCCTGGCTGGTTTCAGGTATTAATCTCTGACCTTAGAAAGAAAGATAGTTTTCCTGGTTGTTACAGGTATTAATCTTCAATTTGCTCGTGTAGATGGTTTTCCTGGCTTGTTACAGGTATTAATCTACAATTGGTCATCCACAGATAGTTGTCTTGTCTGGTTACGAGTATTAATATGGAACTTGGCAATGTTGGTCACATAGATAGTTCCCCATCTGGTTTCGGGCATTAATTTGTGGCCTATTGTATTTGTTAGTAAATCCGTCTTGCCTTGGGAGTTCATACCACCTGGTCGTGTAGATAATTTCCCCTTCTGGTTTCAAACATTAATCTTTGACCTGCTGTAAAATTTGATAGTGTTTGTCTGTCTGCTAATTTAACCTGAAAAGGTAAAACCAGTTGTTGTACCCCAAATTTTGACCTAAGACGTCGTCTCCTATCTGCATCTTTACATTACATTTGTTTTGATCCATCGATTTTAAATTTCATGACTTTTTCGGGCCAAGAGCTATTTATGCTGAACATTAAATCATTTAATCGATTCGTGCAAAAAAATGATGTTTATTAATTATCTATTATCTAAAACTTAAATAATTGAAATTCATTTTTTATTATTATTTAGTTTAAAGATGTATGGATAATAAAATGAACATCAGAGAAGAGGCGCATTAATTGTGTGGACAGTATTTATTTATTACTCATTATTTTAAATTTAAGTAACTAGAATTTATTCTTAGTTATTACATAATTTAAAGATTATGAATAATATAATAAGCATTCGGAAAAATTCATTGGTCAATAACGATTGTTTAATCACTCGTCGTTCTAAGTTAAATAATTGAAACCCTGTTTTAATTATTATAATTTAGTTGGGAATGATGAATTAAATAACCGAAGATATTAGTTGATCAATGATAATTATTATTTATCTGCTTATTATTTTGAATGTAGGTAATTGGAAATTTGTTTTCAATTATTATTCGTTTGGAGAAATAATAAATGATAAATAAATAAAGAAGAAGAATTTAATGGACAAATAGTTTTCTTTTATTCATTTTCTTATTGTACAAGTTATTATGTAAATATTGTATATATATTACAGTAAATTACAATAATGAATGGACAAAATTAAAATGAAATAAAAAAAAACTAATCTATCTTAATTCTAAAGCTTCCAATCCAATGCGTTTGTCCGCTCATTTAATTCTACCTGCACAATTAAAAGAAAAGAATTAGAATTCGAATAAATAATTAAATGCAGAAAATAAATTTAATGTTCATCATTAAATGTAATGGCCGGAATCAGTTACTATTTTTTTGCAAATCACGGGATTATTCCCGGTTCACAAAAAAAAAAAAAAAGAATTTTAAAGCATATGCACAAGTTGTTTTCCAAAAAACTGCATATTTAAACTAATTACATTCGTTTTTAAATCCCAAATGTAATTTCAAAAAGCATACAGCATAAGCATACAAAACCATGTAGTAACTAATATGCAAGCATGTTACTTGAACTTTTGCCTACACCAGCAGAAACAAAACAGCTTTTGTATTAAAAGGAAAACATGCAGTTTGACCATACTTGCAAGCAATATAAAAATTCCTTTTTCATCATTTTCTGGCCATTACAGTTTCAGAAATGTACAGCTTATCATCTTTTTATCAAAGCTATGCTGAGAGAAAAAAAAGAGAGGGAGAAGTGTGGGATTTGCAGGCTTAGCATAGGCATAAGGAGATATACAAGACAAACCAAGAAAATATAGCCAGTATAATTAACAACACAAAAGAGGAGTAGAGACAAATTGGGGGGACAGTAGTGCAGAGTGCTCAGGAAATCCCAGCAGCATATTTTCAATTTTTAAATCTGTAGCGTTCAAGAAGAAGGAAAGAGCTGTTATATTAGACAACAAAAGAAAACAAAAACGGGGATATATATCCAACCTCATAAAACAGCAGAACCAACGACAAAAACCCACAAGTTATAAAGACACTTTTCAAAAAAGGCTCCTATCAAAAAAAACCATCCTGCATATTCAAAACCATCCTGCATATCAAAACCTGCATATTCTAAAGCCAACTATTCAAAACCATCCTGCATATTCAAGCCCATCTTGCATATTGTATACTGCATATGGCATAACCTGCATCTAAACTATACAAACAATAGTCCATTATTTTCAACATAACCTGCTACTGCTACCATCAAAACCATGGCATATCACTACATAGAACCTACATCAAAACCATACAAACCATTTTCCAAACACAACTTGCATACTGCTGAACCTGTTATCTGCTAAACAATAGACTAGAAACCAAAACCACAAAAATTGTGCCACACCAGAAATTTTCAGGAAAAAGAACACAACAAGACGTCATTCAACAACAAAGCATAAGAGTTGCAGCATACTCTTAGAAGCGGGAAGAGAAGAGAAATTCGTGGTAACAACACGGAGGAAAAAGAGAAGAGACTTACCTCGAGGAGTCGTCACTCCGATAACTTTCGGACAGGTAACACTGTTATTATTACATTGTTGTTTTGGTCTTAAGAATTTTCATGGTATCGTAAGGATTATATCTGCTGTGACATTTCTCTACTTCTCAAATATTTCTTTGTTGTTATGAATCATTCTTGTTGTCTGAGCCGTTTTGAAAACAGAATTACTTCCTAATCCCGTATTACATCAACCATCCCTCATCACCATTACTTCATCATTAATTTTTAAAACTTCCATCTTTACACATAAAATCACCGAACCACCTGCATCAATAGTCGATAACATAAACCAGATCAAAAAATCATTTCATGATATAGTTATCAGAGGAGTCCACAAATATAGACCGCAAAAAAAAACGCTCAAAACTCACCTCAAAAAAAAATCCCTGCTAAAGTTACTATATCTTCCTCCAATCTTCAACAAACCTGCATTCAAATAATACACAACAACAAAAACTATTTCAATCTCTCGATTCAGCGCCTTTGTTCTTTAGTTTAGGGTTTCTTCTTTCTCTTCCCTTTCACATACTCCCTGCGTCCTACAACCATAACCTTTTCTACGACAACCACAATCTTCATCATCCCTCGCTTAATCGCCATTTTCATCAACCTGTTTCAACAGTCACAATGTTTCAAGTCTGTAAAATCATCACAATGCATAATTCATAAAAAACTCTTAAGAGGTCACAAGAGCTCACCTCTCAAAAATGCTAACCATTCTTGATCTTCAAATTCCCTCCGCCATCCTTCCATCTCCCAGTTCTCCATCTACTCCCTTTGCAAACTGCTATGAAAAACAAACAATAACAGTTAAAGAAGCACATTCCATACCGAAATTCTAACTAACCCAGTTTCTCAAAGATTCATGAGGAGGAACTTGCAACACCGTCATGATTGCAAACATAAGCCCGAATATCTCCTCATTTGGTGAAACTCAAAACACCCTTCATTGGGCTGTTAGAGCAAAGGAGATTCGAATAAAGGCACCTGATGCAAGCGAGGATCTATTACCGGTACCTAAAACAGAAAAGACCAGGCAAAGCTGATACTTGGGCTATAAAACGAGAATCATCAATTACCTACATATTTATAATTCTAAGACCTAACTATCGTTAATTAGCACCATAATCAGTATAACTTGGAAATTAAAAAAATGAAGAATTACCAAATTCCAATGAGATCAACAGCAGATAGCTTTCTAGCCAATTGAGGATGACTCCTGCAATGAACAGAATCAACTTGCTTCCTCCTAATCACGCTTCGAAATCCACTAAACCACGGTCGTTCTCGTTCTCGTTCTTCAGCACCAACACCGTCATTCCCAATTTCCACAATCATTATCCAAATTTCAAATTCCAATACAATAATACAGCCGCGTCGAAGATGAGTAGCGAACCGTGAAGGAGATCAAGCTTTGATGATGAAATGGATCGTGAAGGAAATCGGAACGAGAAGGAAGAAGAGGAGGTCCAGCGGCGGCCACGGCACCTTTAGTTCCTAGGGTTTTTTTTCGCTTCAGCAATTTGTGTTTCTTCCTTTTGGGTCTGGGTCTTCCAACGACCCAGCCCATTTCCCTCACCCGCTCCACTCTCTTCAACTAAGCCCGTTTTCTTTTTCAGCTTAAGCCCATCTTTTGTTTGCTATTTAATTAATTCTTTTCATTTTCTTAACCTATTTTAATTTTAATTAATTAGTTTCTTAGAAATAATATATGGTTTTAAATAGATAATTTTAATATTTTATCTAAATCTCATTTAATCTAAGTTTAGGTTTATTTAATAACTTTAGTTTTCCTTATTTTAATTAGATTTTTGATTTATAAGTTTTATTTAATTTGAAATATTTAATATCTCTAAATATGTGAAAGTAAAAAATGAAAACTAAAAGACATGCTATTTTTTCCTTTAATTTATTCCCCTCGTTTTGATTAAATACCAATATACAAAAGGACATAAAAAATAGAAATATATAAAAACCTTAAAAACATTCCTATTAATTTTCGTTATTTTTTATCTATGTTAAAATGCGTAACCAATTAAAACATTTTTTCTCTTCGTATATTAAACAAAAATCATATAAAAAATGCATGTTCATATATAATTGTTGTGTATCATTTTCTGTCAATTATTTCATTGTACTTGTTTATTCTGTTTGCACCGATCCAAAGGGAATAGTCTAATTTTTGTTGACTTCATGTCCTCAAAAAAACGATCGAGCGAATACCCTCATTTCATTGAAACTTAGGATAATTTTTCCAAATATCCGATTTCTCCAAAACTCACACCTTTTAAGTCAAAACTTCAACGTTAGGTTGTCGTATCTTCAAAAACCCGTCCGTATCCCTTTTTCGGCCAAAACGGTTCATTTTCAATCAAGCGATCAATTTTAAATAAAACAGATATTTCAAAAGGTTCCTATAGATTACTATAGATGCATTGGGTGCTAATACCTTCCCATTGTATAACCAACCCCCGAACCATAAGATCTCTTTTCAAAATCGCTTTGTATTTTCAGTATTATTTACATTGCATATTTAGGGTTTTATTTCGCTCTTTTCCCCTTTCCTTTGGAAACAATAAAGCGCGGTGGCGACTCTTGCTTTTGTGAGACGAATTAATCAATAATTCGATCTCCGATTTACCCCGCTACATTTTTTATCGCTACAGAATTGGCGACTCTGCTGGGGATAGATTGACCTCTTGCTGGTCCATCCCTAAGTGGGTTAAGCCTAATTTGTTTTATCTGTTTTATTATTATTTGATTTGTTTGATTATGTGTTTAAATTGGGGTGTTTGGGTTTTTTGCAAAGGACGAATCCTATACCCGGATTAAGTAACACTTAAGGAATAGGACGGGCGGTATAGTCATGTTAACTTTGAGGGAGTAATCCCGAAGAAGGAGGCATGAGATCCCCCACTCAATGGAAGGCCCTCTTGAACTTAATA
Organism: Vicia faba; assembly: GCA_948472305.1. NCBI lineage: Eukaryota > Viridiplantae > Streptophyta > Magnoliopsida > Fabales > Fabaceae > Vicia > Vicia faba. The sequence goes on from OX451735.1 coordinate 1,009,531,968, forward strand.
TTTGTTTACCGAGTAATCGGGAAGACATTATTATTTTCGACCTAGGAGCCCGAGAAGTTGAGGACCGTAGAACCCTAACCCATCTTGGCCTTTTTAGGTGTAGCGCGGAGACTATAACGGAGTAATTCGGAAGTAGTTGTTACGCGATGCTACGCTCGGACGAGTTTCTCTTGAGAATATTGCTAATTATTGAGTAATCAAGACGTTGGCAATATCCGAAAGAGGGATGCAGACTCTGGGAACTCTTAGAACCTTGTCTTACAGGTGTGATCGAAACATTAGTACATACCTTTGGGTGGGCTTTACCCTCGACTCCATGCTGAACTTTGAACCTTTAAACCCCATGTTTGCAAACTTGTGTGTGACTGTCGCATTATCATTCATTCATGCATTCATCAACATCTTTGTAAAAAACTCGTTTTTCAAGGAACTTTGGAATGATTTTTGCAAACGTCTCAGGGTATTATGGAACTTGGAAGGAGAAATACTCGAAGCTTTAGCTTCAAAGAGCCCGAGATTGAAGAATTGAAGAGTTTGATTCCGAAAATAGAGAGTCTGACCGATTTTCAGAGGAAATATGGGTCCATCGTACCGCTCATGAAGCGCAAGATGAAGAAAGGCATCCTCAACACTTTGGTTCAGTTCTATGATCCCCTGTACAGATGTTTCACCTTCCCGGATTATCAGTTGATGCCTACCTTAGAGGAGTACTCCTATATTCTTGGTTTGCCGATCGTCGACCGTGTTCCTTTTTCTGGGTTAGAAGAGGAGCCTAAGTCCCATGAGATAGCAACCATCACCCATCTGAAGAAGTCAGAGATAGAAGAGAATATGACTACGAAAGGAGGAATCCGGGGTTTGCCGGCACAGTTTCTGTTGAAGAAAGCTCGTCATTTTGCTGATACAAAGGATACCGTTGCCTTCGAGGACGTGTTTGCTTTACTCGCGTATGGTCTTTTCTTATTCCCTAACGTTGATAAATTTGTGGATGTCAATGCCATCAGAGTTTTCCTGATTGGAAATCCGGTCCCTACGCTGCTAGGGGACACGTATTACTCTATCCATCTTCGAAACTCTCATCAAGGAGGAATGATTATTTGTTGCGTGTCGTTGCTGTATCAGTGGTACGTCTCGCATTTACCTGGGTCCGATGCTTTCTGGGATCTCGAGAAGGAACCGCGTTGGGCGCCAAAGATTATGGCTCTCACTCATTTCGACATTGACTGGTAAAATCGAGTTTACCATGACGTAGAGATCATCGACAGCTGTGGTGCTTTTCCCAACGTACCTCTTCTTGGCACGAGGGGTGGAATCAACTACAACCCTGTTCTGGCGCGTCGTCAGTTCGGGTACCCGATGAGAGATAAGCCGAACAGTATCCATGTGAGTGGTTTCTTTCTTCAGGAAGGACAAGATCATCAGGTTGCTAAGAGGGAGATTGAAGGAGCTTGGCGCCATATCCACAGGAAAGGGAGAGATATGCTGGGACATAGAGGTGCCGTTTCTTTGGAACCTTACCTGCAGTGGGTCCGTGCTAGGGCTTGTGCTCTCAAGATGCCATATAAACTGGAGAAACCTTTGTTCCCTTCCATCGCACCATCATCAGTTGCTATCCCAATCGCAGATGTAGGAGAATATCAAGGGAACCTGGCTAGGATGAAGTCCGAGAGGGATGCTTGGAAGGAAAAGTACCATATGTCCGAATACGAGAATCGAGTCCTGACTCGACAGCTGAAAGAAAAGAAGGAGTTGTTGCTTATTCAAGACGGCCGGTTCGCTGACCACGACGAGAAGCTTCGCCAGAAGGATGCCTTGTTGAAGAAATACGCGAGTGAAAGGAAAAGAAAAAGGGAATGTTCAGTAAACGTGGCTCTCGTTCCTAATCCACAAGAGGAAATTGTCAATCGACTGATCGCGGAAAAGAAAGATTTGGAAGACTTTTATGAAGAAAAGATCAAGAAGCTCCGACTACAGCTGGTGTTTGGTCCGTCATCTGAGGATTCTGAGTGAGCTTTAGCTTTAGTTTATTTTATTGATGTCATTTTGTAAAACTATGTAAAAGGGCTTCATGTTCTGAAGTTGTAATTTATTGTTTTATTAAGGGCTTCATGCTCCGAAGTTGTAATTTATTGTTTTATTAAGGGCTTCATGCTCCGAAGTTATAATTTATTGTTTTATTAAGGGCTTCACGCTCCGAAGTTGTAACTTATTGTCTTATTTTGGGCTTCATGCTCCAAGTTGTAATTTACTGCTTCATGTTTTAAAATGTAATTTATCACTTTATTATGGTTTTCATGTTGCAAGTTGTAATTTATTGCTTTCATTAGTGGATTTGTTATCCCAAGGTTGTAATTTACTATTCCAAATTGTAAGTTGTAATTTATCGCTTTCGATTAACGGATTGAGTTTTGTTATTCCAAATTCCTTTACCATTGATGAATGCAAAGTTACTAAAATTCCTTGAAAAACTTTTAAAATGAGTCATCATTTGCATCACCATCATGCATCATTTCACATTCCACATCACATGTTTTCTAGAGTCTCATTCTTGTTCTTTTTCCCAAACGAAGGTTGTCAAGCTGTCTCACCAACACGACACCCGGGCCAGTCGTCAGAAAAGAATGGAAGATTTGGAACAGGAAAATCACGAGCTTCGTGGGGAAGTTGCTACACTTCGTGCCGAGATGGAAAAGTTAACAGCATTGGTGGAAAGTTTGGTGGCTGTTCAGAATCAGCCATCGACTACGGCTGCCGAGATTCAGACTTCAACTCCAGTGGTTTCCGAGATTGTTATCGTTCCTGCCTCCGCAACTCAAATCAACTCTCCGCTCCAGCATCACATGCCGAAAGGTTTTCCATGGGGGATGCCTTATAATTTTGTGCCAGAGGGGTATCAACCTGCCGCACAACCTTTATTTCAACCTGCTTTGTCTCTCCCTCAGTCAGAGACAACTGCCATGCCGCCAGTAATTCCGTCGGTAACACCTTTTCCGCAACCGATCATGACGACCGTTGCTCCTGTGGTCCACTCGGTGCCATACTTGAATGAACCAGTTTATCCTGCCGAACCTGCTGAAAGTATGGGCCTCTTTGATAGAATGGAGGAATTTCAGGATCAGTTCCAGGAAATGCAGAAAGAGCTTAGAGCCTTGAAGGGGAAGGATCTGTTTGGGAAGAGCACCCATGATCTTTGTTTGGTTCCGAATGTCAAGATTCCGGCGAAGTTCAAAACACCAGACTTTGAAAGATACAAGGGGGATTCGTGTCCTAGAAGCCATTTGACAATGTACGTGAGGAAGATGTCCACGTATTCTGATAATCATGATTTATTGATTCATTGTTTTCAAGATAGTTTGACAGGTGCTGCCTTGAAGTGTTATATGGGTTTGGACAGCGTTCGAATCCGCAACTTTAACGATCTCAGTGAAGCCTTTGTCCATCAGTACAAGTATAACGTTGATATGGCACCAGACCGGGATCAACTCCGGGTGATGTCACAAAGAGACAGGGAATCTTTTAAGGAGTACGCCCAGAGGTGGCGTGAAATTGCTGCTCAGATCCATCCACCTCTGGAGGAGAAGGAGATGACCAAGATATTTTTGAAGACTTTAGGGTCTTTTTACTACGAAAAAATGATAGCCAGCGCACCCAGTGACTTTACCGAAATGGTGAGCATGGGCATGCGATTAGAGGAAGGAATTCGCGAAGGACGTTTGATTAAAGAAGGGAGTCCGTCCAGCAGTGTGAAGAAGTTCGGAGGTGTTTTCCCGAAGAGGAAAGAGCAAGATGTTAGTGCTTTGTTTCCAGGTAGGCCTAGGAGAGGCTACTCTCACGTCGCGGAAGTCACTCCGGCTGTCCGCCCAGCTTTGGTAGCCCCATCTCATCAGATTCCGCCAACTCAACCCCGGCCGTTTCAGCAGCAGCCTCGACAACAGGCTTATCCGTTCAATAATCAGAACCGTTCGCCCAGGAAGCCGCAGTTTGATGCCATTCCCATGACGTATACCGAACTTTTCCCTGCTCTCATCAGAAAGAATCTCATCACAACCAAGCCACCTCCTGTCGCACCGAACAGTGCTTCTCCGTGGTATAAGGCGGATCAATTCTGTGAATATCATCAGGGGTCGCCGGGGCACAACCTTGAGAATTGCTTTGCGTTGAAGGCGGATGTGCAGAGATTAATTAAGCATGGTATCTTGTCTTTTAAGGATGTTAATCCAAACGTCAGAGATAACCCTTTGCCCCGACATGGGGCAGCTTCTGTGAATATGGTGGAAGGTTGTCCGGGAAAGTTCCGAGTTTTTCAAGTCGAGCACATCAGAGAATCATTGATCAGGTTACATCAAAGTTTGAGAAGACTTGCCTTTGTCAGGCACCAACATGACTATGACGTTTGCGAGTTTTGTTCAAGAGAAGATGATTGTCCTATTGTGAAGGAGGACATTCAGAAGTTGCTAGATCAGAGAATTATCACTATCACCTATGACCGAAATCCTGAAGATGAAGTGAATGTGATCACCCCACAATTTAATTTGCCAGAATCAGTAGAGATTGCTTACAACAGCCAGACTGCGTCTGCTGATCCTTTGATTATTTACCCACCTGGCCCTGTGCCTTATAGCTCAGACCAAGCCGTGCCATACAAGTATAACGCCACCATGATTGAGAATGGGGTAGAAGTCCCCATACCAACTAGACCGTCTTTCGTTAATATTGCCGATGTAAGTAGAGTGACAAGAAGTGGGCGTGTTTTTGCCGCGGTACCGTCGAGAAGACCAGAAGTTCAAATAAGGAGGCCCATGCCGGCGGAGATCCCTGTAAGAAATGAACCAAGGGTTGAGATAGGTCGATCCAGTGAATCTATCTCTCACCCTGAAGAAGATGAAATTTTAAAGCTTATCAAAAGAAGCGAGTATAAGATTGTGGACCAGCTTCTGCAAACACCTTCCAAGATTTCCTTGCTTGCCTTATTGAGAGATTCTGGGGCACATAGAGAAGCCCTGATGAAAGTATTGGACCAGGCGTTCGTAGACCATGATGTGACAGTTGATCAGTTTGACGGGATTGTGGGGAATATAACCTCGTGTAACAACTTGGGTTTCAGTGATGAAGAACTCTCGGAGGAGGGGAGAAACCATAATATGGCTCTGCACATTTCAGTAAGTTGTGGAAACGATACCTTATCAAGCGTGTTGGTGGATACGGGCTCATCGTTGAATGTGATGCCCAAGACCACGTTGTCTCGACTTTCATATCCAGGTGCTCCTATGAGGCCTAGCGGAGTAATTGTTAAAGCCTTTGATGGTTCCAGGAAGACAGTTATTGGTGAAGTGGATCTTCCCATAGTGATTGGTCCCCATACTTTTCAAATCACTTTCCAAGTGATGGACATCCGTGCTGCTTATAGTTGTTTATTGGGTCGTCCCTGGATCCATGATGCCGGGGCAGTCACCTCCACACTCCATCAGAGATTAAAGTTTGTGAGACATGGGAAGTTAGTGATGATTGGGGGAGAGCAGGCCATGGTGGTAAGTCATTTATCATCATTTTCTTTTATTGATGCTGACGAGGACGTCGGGACCCAGTTTCAGGGCCTATCTGTTGCTAAGGATACCGTGAAGAAGCAAGGGGCATCCATCTCTTCTTTTGAGGATGCACGGCGTGTAGTGGAGAGTGGTTCGGCCGAAGGATGGGGCCAGGTGCTAACGTTACCCGAGAACAAGTCTGGGGAAGGTTTGGGTTTTCATCCAATAACTGCAAGGGTCAAGAAAGAAGTGGTTGTTCGTCCAATTCAAGAGGTCTTTCGGAGTGCAGGGTTTGTGCATCCTGAGGTTGATGCTGTCATAGATGATGATTCCGAGGAGGATTTGCCCGTGTTTGTGACGCCTGGATTGGCTTGCCAAAACTGGATAGCTGTTGACATTCCTGTGGTTATGCATATTTCCGAGTAATGTTTTGTTTATTTTCCTTTTGAAAAATCGCTCTGCCCAAGGCGAAACGTATTTTGTGTCGGGCTATGAAAAATAACTCCTTTTGCTCTGCCCAAGGCAAAAGAGAAATGTCTGGGCTTGCTGTTTCAAGCATTTCCTCTTTAATGAATAAAAATGTTATTTTGTCCACTGCTGTTTTATTTTTCACTTTTTTGGAAATAACGATGAAAATTAACTAATAACATCTTGTTTTATTTGCACAAATCGATTTCTAAAATAAAGCATAATCATGTGTGCAGATTACTTCATAACTTAACCATCGAAAACAATGATCCTATGCCCTCTCCCAACTTTGAATTCCCTGTGTTCAGAGCCGAAGAAGAGGATGATGAAGAGATTCCTGTTGAGATTTCCCGTTTGCTCGAGCATGATGAGAAGATTATTCAACCCTTTGAAGAACCCGTAGAGTTGGTTAACTTGGGTAATGAAGAGGATAGAAAGGAAGTCAAAGTCGGAGCATTGCTTATCCCGGAAGTTAAAGAGAAAATGTCGAAGCTTCTCAGAGAGTATGTTGACGTGTTTGCTTGGTCCTACCAAGATATGCCAGGGTTGGACAACGACATCGTGGAGCATCGTTTACCGTTGAGACCTGAGTGTCCACCGATCAAGCAGAAGTTGAGAAGGACTCGTCCTGACATGGCCGACAAGATTAAAGAAGAAGTTCAGAAGTAGATCAACGCAGGTTTTCTTGTGACGTCGGTCTATCCTCAGTGGTTAGCCAACATCGTTCCCGTTGCTAAGAAGGATGGTAAGGTTCGGATGTGTGTAGACTACAGAGATCTGAATAGAGCTAGTCCGAAGGATGATTTCCCATTACCTCATATTGACGTATTGGTCGACAGTACCGCCAAGTTCAAAGTCTTTTCTTTCATGGATGGTTTCTCCGGTTACAATCAAATCAAGATGGCGCCGGAAGATATGGAAAAGACCGCTTTCATTACACCGTGGGGAACTTTCTGTTATCGAGTTATGCCGTTTGGTTTGAGGAATGCTGGCGCAACGTACCAAAGGGCCATGACTGCTTTGTTTCATGACATGATGCATAAGGAGATCGAAGTGTATGTGGATGACATGATTGCCAAATCACAGACTGAAGAAGATCACTTGGAGCATTTGTTAAAGCTATTCCAGCGTTTGAGAAAGTACAAACTCCGTCTGAATCCCAATAAGTGCACTTTTGGCGTTCGTTCAGGAAGACTTTTAGGTTTCATTGTCAGTCAGAAAGGTATTGAAGTAGATCCCGATAAAGTCAAAGCTATTCGGGAAATGCCCGCACCCAAGACGGAAAAACAAGTAAGAGGATTCCTTGGGAGACTGAATTACATTTCTAGGTTTATATCTCATATGACTGCTACTTGTGGGCCGATTTTCAAGCTTCTCCGGAAGAACCAAGGATGTGTGTGGACAGAGGATTGTCAGAAAGCTTTCGATAGTATCAAAGAATATTTGCTCGAACCTCCCATTTTGATTCCTCCGGTGGAAGGAAGGCCCTTGATTATGTATTTGACCATATTAGAGGATTCCATGGGATGTGTGCTTGGTCAGCAAGACGAGACTGGAAGAAAGGAGCACGCTGTATATTATCTGAGTAAGAAATTCACAGATTGTGAGTCTCGATACTCATTGCTGGAGAAAACTTGTTGTGCTTTAGCTTGGGCTGCTCGCCGTCTGCGCCAGTATATGATTAATCACACTACTTGGTTGATCTCCAAAATGGACCCAATCAAGTATATCTTTGAGAAGCCCGCCTTATCTGGAAGGATAGCCCGTTGGCAGATGTTGTTATCTGAATATGACATTGAGTATCACACTCAGAAGGCAATCAAAGGGAGCATTTTAGCCGATCATTTGGCTCACCAACCAATTGAAGACTATCAATCCATCAAGTTTGACTTCCCCGATGAAGATGTTATGTACTTGAAAGCTAAAGACTGTGAGGAGCCGTTACCTGAAGAAGGGCCTGATCCTGAATCCCGGTGGGGTTTGATATTTGACGGAGCTGTGAATTCCTATGGAAATGGAATTGGGGCAATCATCGTTACTCCCCGAGGTACTCATATCCCGTTCACGGCAAGACTGAAGTTTGACTGTACGAACAACATGGCGGAATATGAGGCATGTATTATGGGTCTCGAAGAAGCGGTGGATCTAAGGATTAAGATTCTGGATATTTACGGAGATTCGGCACTGGTGATTAATCAAATCAAAGGAGAATGGGAAACTCGCCATCCCGGTTTGGTCCCTTACAGAGACTATGCTAGAAGGTTGTTAACCTTCTTCAACAAGGTGGAATTGCATCATATCCCTAGGGATGAGAATCAAATGGCTGATGCTTTGGCTACTTTGTCCTCAATGTTCCAAGTGAATGATTGGAACGACGTGCCTACAATCCGAGTTATGCGCCTCGACCGACCTGCTCATGTGTTCGCAGTAGAAGAGGTCACCGACGACAAACCTTGGTTCTATGACATCAAACGTGTTCTTCAAACTCAAGAGTACCCGCCTGGGGCATCCAACAAAGATAGGAAGACGTTGAAAAGATTAGCAAGCAGTTTCTTTCTCAATGAAGAAGTGTTGTATAAGAGGAATTATGACATGGTCTTGCTCAGATGTGTAGACAGACGTGAAGCAGACATGCTGATGCAAGAGGTACACGAAGGATCCTTTGGCACTCATGCCAATGGACATGCAATGGCTAGAAGGATGTTGAGAGCTGGTTACTATTGGATGACAATGGAATCCGACTGCTGCAAGTATGTGAAGAAGTGTCATAAATGCCAGATTTATGCGGACAAGATGCACGTGCCGCCGACCCTCCTCAATGTTATATCTTCGCCTTGGCCTTTCTCTATGTGGGGCATTGATATGATTGGGATGATTGAACCCAAAGCTTCAAATGGTCATCGTTTCATCTTGGTAGCGATCGATTATTTTACTAAATGGGTGGAAGCAGCATCTTATGCTAATGTAACCAGACAAGTAGTAGTCAGATTTATCAAGAATCAGATCATTTGTCGATACGGCATCCCGAGCAAGATTATCACTGATAATGGTTCGAATTTGAATAACAAGATGATGAGAGAACTTTGCGAAGAGTTCAAGATCGAACATCATAATTCTTCTCCTTACAGACCGAAGATGAATGGAGCTGTTGAAGCTGCTAACAAGAACATCAAGAAGATTGTCCAGAAGATGGTGGTAACTTATAAGGACTGGCATGAAATGCTTCCGTTTGCTTTACACGGGTATCGTACTTCGGTTCGAACTTCAACAGGCGTGACCCCTTTCTCCCTAGTTTATGGTATGGAAGCAGTACTCCCCGTGGAGGTTGAGATTCCGTCTCTGAGAGTGTTGATGGAGGCCAAGCTTTCTGAGGCCGAATGGTGTCAAAGTAGATACGATCAGTTGAATTTAATCGAAGAGAAGAGATTAACATCTTTGTGTCACGGTCAGTTGTACCAGCAGAGAATGAAGAAGGCTTTTGACAAGAAGGTTCGACCTCGCGAATTCAGAGAAGGTGACCTTGTGCTCAAGAAGATATTATCTTTCCAACCTGATTCTAGGGGCAAATGGGCTCCTAACTATGAAGGACCGTATGTTGTTAAGAAAGTTTTCTCTGGAGGTGCCATGATTCTCGCCAATATGGATGGCGAAGACCTCCCGCGTCCCTTGAACGCCGATGCAGTCAAGAAGTATTTCGCTTAGGCAGATTTCTGGTCAAATCAGTCTCGGCATCTGAGCACATTCTGGAATTCAAAGTTGTTAGGGAGAATAGCGATCATTGTTTGTGTATGACCTATTATTTCATGTGTTATCTCCCCAAACTTTTGTAAACCGTTGGAGTCGCATTGTTAGCGAACAACCCCTTATTAATGAAATTTGAGCATTTACTTTTGTGGGCAAAATTTAATTTTATGAAAAATACTTGAAACAAATTTACGTAAAATGTTCTTTTTTTCAAAAAATGTGTCGTGAATAACGGAAGGAATACCTAGTTTGTTCCAAGGATGGTCAAGCCATGAAATGCAAAGCAGTACAGTTAGTTTATCCCTACATGATGAGCATTGTTTCGTTTCAAAATCGTCCGGAAGTGTTGGCGGTGTACACGCTTGGTCGTGGTGGTGCTAAGTCTGGTGCCTCCCCCAGCTTTTCCAGTTGAGCATTGTTTTGGCTATCACTAGTTGGGCGATTTCCGATGTGGGGCATTTTGTCTCATACCCTGATCTTTTGGTGTTAGAAGATTGGATTTGATTGTTTGTCTCCTCAGAAGACTTGGACCTCGTAGCGTGACGCCCTCCGACGTTGCTTTGTATTCCGTTTATCTTCCATCTTTTCAAGAGTGGCCGAGCATTTACGTTGCTGTGACACCTTATTATCTCCAAGATATTCCATCTGTTTTGTCAGCATATACATGACATTCATTTATTCATTCACACTCGCATCATGCACACACAGTTGTATTTGTTAATGTCATTAAATTCGTACATCTTGGTTGTGTCTTTTCAAATAACGTATTTGATCTTTCCAAATAGGGTGTCAACTTAAGCATAAAGTGCGCCTCCCTTCTAATTCCCCAACTGAGCTAATCCTCGTGGATGATTTTTGATTCAGCTTACCTTGTCCATTTCTGGATAGGATAAATTCCCCAATCGAGTTACTTTCTCATTGGGTAGAGTCTTGTTTGACTGTTTCTCTCTGGTTATCCCTAGATGAAGTTGTTGCCTCTTGCATAGGCTATCTCATTGATTTTCCCCAGTGAATTTGCGACCTAGACGGTTGGTGCATTTATTTTGCACGTTAAAGTATATGATCTCCTCGGGAAGGATTGATTCAGGGTCCTCTCTGACGAAGATTTCATTCTCTACCAATATCGTTGCATTTTCCTTCTGAGTTATTCTTTTGAAAACGACAAGCGGCAACTCTTCATGAGCAACTTGTACGTTATAGGCACCGTTGGAAAACGACAAGCGGTAGCTCTTCACGAGCAACTTGTACGTTACTCTTTGAAAACGCCGAGCAGCAGTTCTTCATGAGCTACTAGTGCGTCATTTATCCTTTTTGGGAAACGCCGAGCAGCAGTTCTTCATGAGCTACTAGTGCGTCATTTATCCTTTTTGGGAATCGCCGAGCAGCAGTTCTTCATGAGCTACTAGTGCGTCAGTTATGACTTTGTGAAAGCGCCGAGCAGCAGTTCTTCATGAGCTACTAGTGCGTCATCGTCATTTTATCTTTCGGAAAGCGCCAAGCAGCAGTTCTTCACGAGCTACTAGTGCGTCATTTTATTCCGTTGGAAAGCACCGAGCAGCAGTTCTTCATGAGCTACTAGTGCGTCAGTTATGACTTTGTGAAAGCGCCGAGCAGCAGTTCTTCATGAGCTACTAGTGCGTCAGTTATGACTTTGTGAAAGCGCCGAGCAGCAGTTCTTCATGAGCTACTAGTGCGTCATCGTCATTTTATCTTTCGGAAAGCGCCGAGCAACAGTTCTTCATGAGCTACTAGTGCGTCATTTTTATTTTTATTTTTGAAAGCGACAAGCAGCAAACTCTTCATGAGCTACCAGTATGTTATTATTTTCTGGAATACAGCAAGCGACAGCTTCTTTATTTGAGCAGCTTGTATGTTATCGGTATTTTCTTCGGAAAACAGCAAGCGACAGCTTCTTTATTTGAGCAGCTTGTATGTTATCGGTATTTTCTGGAACACAGCAAGCGGCAGCTTCTTTATTTGAGCAACTTGTATGTTATCGGTATTTCGTCGAACGACAGCAAGCGGCAGCTTCTTTATTTGAGCAGCTTGTATGTTATTGGTATTTTCTGTGGACGACAACGACTGGCAATTTTCTTTATTTGAACAACCTTCGTATCTACAGTCTCATTACCTCAGCATTAATGAGTATATCTCTGAAAACCTCGCAGAGAAGTCTGGTACGAATCTATACCTCCAGAATTCAGTGATCGATTATCAGCCATTTGATACTCTCTGTCTACCATCGGCCTTGAGTTGCGAACTCACTGTTTTGGATCAATGACCTGTTATGGCCTATGCAAGATGCTCTCTTTGTTAGGGTTAGAGGTTGTGTTCCCTCGTTTTTTATTCGCTGTCAGGAGTCTGTCGTTTGAAGTCGATAGCTTGTTTCCCCAGTAGCGTATGATTCATGTCTCTGTGTTTTGTTGGTGTTCGATTCCTCCAACGTTTGTCTTGTTTCATACAATATTTTTCTCTGTGAATTCAACACTACATTCATATCACCGCATGATGACGGCATCTTAGGACAAAATTTGCGTAATTATGTATTTAAGTACCTTCAATCTCGTCGAGACGAAGACTTTAATCTTCATATCTCCGGATAGAAGGAACTTAAATAGGGGCAGCTGTTGTACCCCAAATTTTGACCTAAGACGTCGTCTCCTATCTGCATCTTTACATTACATTTGTTTTGATCCATCGATTTTAAATTTCATGACTTTTTCGGGCCAAGAGCTATTTATGCTGAACATTAAATCATTTAATCGATTCGTGCAAAAAAATGATGTTTATTAATTATCTATTATCTAAAACTTAAATAATTGAAATTCATTTTTGATTATTATTTAGTTTAAAGATGTATGGATAATAAAATGAACATCAGAGAAGAGGCGCATTAATTGTGTGGACAGTATTTATTTATTACTCATTATTTTAAATTTAAGTAACTAGAATTTATTCTTAGTTATTACATAATTTAAAGATTATGAATAATATAATAAGCATTCGGAAAAATTCATTGGTCAATAACGATTGTTTAATCACTCGTCGTTCTAAGTTAAATAATTGAAACCCTGTTTTAATTATTATAATTTAGTTGGGAATGATGAATTAAATAACCGAAGATATTAGTTGATCAATGATAATTATTATTTATCTGCTTATTATTTTGAATGTAGGTAATTGGAAATTTGTTTTCAATTATTATTCGTTTGGAGAAATAATAAACGATAAATAAATAAAGAAGAAGAATTTAATGGACAAATAGTTTTCTTTTATTCATTTTCTTATTGTACAAGTTATTATGTAAATATTGTATATATATTACAGTAAATTACAATAATGAATGGACAAAATTAAAATGAAATAAAAAAAAACTAATCTATCTTAATTCTAAAGCTTCCAATCCAATGCGTTTGTCCGCTCATTTAATTCTACCTGCACAATTAAAAGAAAAGAATTCGAATTCGAATAAATAATTAAATGCAGAAAATAAATTTAATGTTCATCATTAAATGTAATGGCCGGAATCAGTTACTATTTTTTTGCAAATCACGGGATTATTCCCGGTTCACAAAAAAAAAAAGAAAAGAATTTTAAAGCATATGCACAAGTTGTTTTCCAAAAAACTGCATATTTAAACTAATTACATTCGTTTTTAAATCCCAAATGTAATTTCAAAAAGCATACAGCATAAGCATACAAAACCATGTAGTAACTAATATGCAAGCATGTTACTTGAACTTTTGCCTACACCAGCAGAAACAAAACAGCTTTTGTATTAAAAGGAAAACATGCAGTTTGACCATACTTGCAAGCAATATAAAAATTCCTTTTTCATCATTTTCTGGCCATTACAGTTTCAGAAATGTACAGCTTATCATCTTTTTATCAAAGCTATGCTGAGAGAAAAAAAAGAGAGGGAGAAGTGTGGGATTTGCAGGCTTAGCATAGGCATAAGGAGATATACAAGACAAACCAAGAAAATATAGCCAGTATAATTAACAACACAAAAGAGGAGTAGAGACAAATTGGGGGGACAGTAGTGCAGAGTGCTCAGGAAATCCCAGCAGCATATTTTCAATTTTTAAATCTGTAGCGTTCAAGAAGAAGGAAAGAGCTGTTATATTAGACAACAAAAGAAAACAAAAACGGGGATATATATCCAACCTCATAAAACAGCAGAACCAACGACAAAAACCCACAAGTTATAAAGACACTTTTCAAAAAAGGCTCCTATCAAAAAAAACCATCCTGCATATTCAAAACCATCCTGCATATCAAAACCTGCATATTCTAAAGCCAACTATTCAAAACCATCCTGCATATTCAAGCCCATCTTGCATATTGTATACTGCATATGGCATAACCTGCATCTAAACTATACAAACAATAGTCCATTATTTTCAACATAACCTGCTACTGCTACCATCAAAACCATGGCATATCACTACATAGAACCTACATCAAAACCATACAAACCATTTTCCAAACACAACTTGCATACTGCTGAACCTGTTATCTGCTAAACAATAGACTAGAAACCAAAACCACAAAAATTGTGCCACACCAGAAATTTTCAGGAAAAAGAACACAACAAGACGTCATTCAACAACAAAGCATAAGAGTTGCAGCATACTCTTAGAAGCGGGAAGAGAAGAGAAATTCGTGGTAACAACACGGAGGAAAAAGAGAAGAGACTTACCTCGAGGAGTCGTCACTCCGATAACTTTCGGACAGGTAACACTGTTATTATTACATTGTTGTTTTGGTCTTAAGAATTTTCATGGTATCGTAAGGATTATATCTGCTGTGACATTTCTCTACTTCTCAAATATTTCTTTGTTGTTATGAATCATTCTTGTTGTCTGAGCCGTTTTGAAAACAGAATTACTTCCTAATCCCGTATTACATCAACCATCCCTCATCACCATTACTTCATCATTAATTTTTAAAACTTCCATCTTTACACATAAAATCACCGAACCACCTGCATCAATAGTCGATAACATAAACCAGATCAAAAAATCATTTCATGATATAGTTATCAGAGGAGTCCACAAATATAGACCGCAAAAAAAAACGCTCAAAACTCACCTCAAAAAAAAATCCCTGCTAAAGTTACTGTATCTTCCTCCAATCTTCAACAAACCTGCATTCAAATAATACACAACAACAAAAACTATTTCAATCTCTCGATTCAGCACCTTTGTTCTTTAGTTTAGGGTTTCTTCTTTCTCTTCCCTTTCACATACTCCCTGCGTCCTACAACCATAACCTTTTCTACGACAACCACAATCTTCATCATCCCTCGCTTAATCGCCATTTTCATCAACCTGTTTCAACAGTCACAATGTTTCAAGTCTGTAAAATCATCACAATGCAGAATTCATAAAAAACTCTTAAGAGGTCACAAGAGCTCACCTCTCAAAAATGCTAACCATTCTTGATCTTCAAATTCCCTCCGCCATCCTTCCATCTCCCAGTTCTCCATCTACTCCCTTTGCAAACTGCTATGAAAAACAAACAATAACAGTTAAAGAAGCACATTCCATACCGAAATTCTAACTAACCCAGTTTCTCAAAGATTCATGAGGAGGAACTTGCAACACCGTCATGATTGCAAACATAAGCCCGAATATCTCCTCATTTGGTGAAACTCAAAACACCCTTCATTGGGCTGTTAGAGCAAAGGAGATTCGAATAAAGGCACCTGATGCAAGCGAGGATCTATTACCGGTACCTAAAACAGAAAAGACCAGGCAAAGCTGATACTTGGGCTACAAAACGAGAATCATCAATTACCTACATATTTATAATTCTAAGACCTAACTATCGTTAATTAGCACCATAATCAGTATAACTTGGAAATTAAAAAAATGAAGAATTACCAAATTCCAATGAGATCAACAGCAGATAGCTTTCTAGCCAATTGAGGATGACTCCTGCAATGAACAGAATCAACTTGCTTCCTCCTAATCACGCTTCGAAATCCACTAAACCACGGTCGTTCTCGTTCTCGTTCTTCAGCACCAACACCGTCATTCCCAATTTCCACAATCATTATCCAAATTTCAAATTCCAATACAATAATACAGCCGCGTCGAAGATGAGTAGCGAACCGTGAAGGAGATCAAGCTTTGATGATGAAATGGATCGTGAAGGAAATCGGAACGAGAAGGAAGAAGAGGAGGTCCAGCGGCGGCCACGGCACCTTTAGTTCCTAGGGTTTTTTTTCGCTTCAGCAATTTGTGTTTCTTCCTTTTGGGTCTGGGTCTTCCAACGACCCGGCCCATTTCCCTCACCCGCTCCACTCTCTTCAACTAAGCCCGTTTTCTTTTTCAGCTTAAGCCCATCTTTTGTTTGCTATTTAATTAATTCTTTTCATTTTCTTAACCTATTTTAATTTTAATTAATTAGTTTCTTAGAAATAATATATGGTTTTAAATAGATAATTTTAATATTTTATCTAAATCTCATTTAATCTAAGTTTAGGTTTATTTAATAACTTTAGTTTTCCTTATTTTAATTAGATTTTTGATTTATAAGTTTTATTTAATTTGAAATATTTAATATCTCTAAATATGTGAAAGTAAAAAATGAAAACTAAAAGACATGCTATTTTTTCCTTTAATTTATTCCCCTCGTTTTGATTAAATACCAATATACAAAAGGACATAAAAAATAGAAATATATAAAAACCTTAAAAACATTCCTATTAATTTTCGTTATTTTTTATCTATGTTAAAATGCGTAACCAATTAAAACATTTTTTCTCTTCGTATATTAAACAAAAATCATATAAAAAATGCATGTTCATATATAATTGTTGTGTATCATTTTCTGTCAATTATTTCATTGTACTTGTTTATTCTGTTTGCACCGATCCAAAGGGAATAGTCTAATTTTTGTTGACTTCATGTCCTCAAAAAAACGATCGAGCGAATACCCTCATTTCATTGAAACTTAGGATAATTTTTCCAAATATCCGATTTCTCCAAAACTCACACCTTTTAAGTCAAAACTTCAACGTTAGGTTGTCGTATCTTCAAAAACCCGTCCGTATCCCTTTTTCGGCCAAAACGGTTCATTTTCAATCAAGCGATCAATTTTAAATAAAACAGATATTTCAAAAGGTTCCTATAGATTACTATAGATGCATTGGGTGCTAATACCTTCCCATTGTATAACCAACCCCCGAACCATAAGATCTCTTTTCAAAATCGCTTTGTATTTTCAGTATTATTTACATTGCATATTTAGGGTTTTATTTCGCTCTTTTCCCCTTTCCTTTGGAAACAATAAAGCGCGGTGGCGACTCTTGCTTTTGTGAGACGAATTAATCAATAATTCGATCTCCGATTTACCCCGCTACATTTTTTATCGCTACACCAGTTTCATGCGATATCATAATGTATGAATTGCATGATGCTCTCAAAATAAATGAGATTTGTGGTATATGCATTTGTGATGCATGTGCTTATGATGTTTGTAGAATGATGTGTGAATGCAATGTATGAACGTGTCAGTTGTTCTATTGCAGTGTTGTTGCATTAGGGAAAATAAATCCTTGATTGTTGTTGGGGGTGAAGAGTGTAGGTCTTCAAATAGGTTGAAGTTAAATGTTGGGAGATAGATTTCCGTTGTTAGAAAAATAAACTCTGTTGGGGAAGGAAAACTCCATGCACTGTTTGGAGATTTTGTGAAATCTTGCTAGGGAATCCTGAGAAGCTTGGCGACTTCACTGGGGGAAAATTTTATTTTTTTTTCGGAGCAGTAATTTGAGATTTTTGCTCTGCCGGGGATATAAGAACACTTGACCTGATTAGGATGTATGCTGAGAATATGGTAGTGATCTTATAGTAGGACGCCCCTACCTCTGTACCTGTTGAAGAAATATTTGCTAGAGAAAATATCTGTCGGGATTTTGTGGATGACCCTTAGACATTGTCCTGTTTCTTAAAGCCATTAGTAATTGTCTTTCTGATTTTTATGCGAGTATTTGTAAGCAGTAATCACATTCAATGCATATGTTCAAAAATAATCACTGGACGTTTTTGCAAACAAAACAGAAAAAGTAAAAACAAATAGTTTTGAATTTTTAAAGGAATAGCTTTGTATTAATTTTGAATGAGCATTTTTTGTACAGGGAGACAAACATCCTAGTAAGAGAATGATGTCGTAAGAATGAAAACTATACAAAAATAATATACGAAGAAAAACAGCTATGTGAAATGATCCCAACGGGTTCCCATTCTGCTATTGCCTTTATGTCTTTGAGCATCTTATCTCTTTCGTTGTTTATCTGAAGCTGACTGGATTGGTTAGTACCACTTGAGCTTGATAGTTGAAACTGAAGATTGGTTGTAAATTGATCCATCGGGACATAGTTATACGCTTTAAATCCCTAACTTTTCCTGGACCGCCCCTTCGGGTTTTCAGTCCACCGGGATACACTTTTTTGCCCAAGCCGCCTTTTCAGGTTTTCGACTTGCCGGGTGTATAAATTTTTTCATGTGTATATCCCTAATTTTTGCCCGAACCCTTTTGGTTCACCGGAATTCCCTTATTTTTTCCGAGGCTAGTCGACCTAGCGGGTCTTTGTTCATGTGTAATATCTTTTAACTATGTCCGTGTTTACAGGGTATAGAAGGTCGTCACGATCCATAGTGGTTAAGATCAAGGCTCCTCCATAAAATATGTTCTTGATCACAAACGTCCCTTCGTATGTGGGAGTCCATTTGCCCCTGGGATCACCTTGCGGTAGTATGATGCGCTTGATTACCAATTCACCAAGTTGATATACTTGACGTCTGACCTTCTTGTTAAAGGCTTTGATCATACGTTTTTGGTATATTTGACTGTGACAGACAACCACAAGTCTCTTCTCGTCAATCAAGTTTAATTGGTCAAGTCGAGTCTGAACCCATTCGTCTTTATTCAAACCTGCATCATTTATGATTCTTAAGGAAGGGATATGGACTTCAACGGGTAAGACAACTTCCATACCGTATACCAGAGAGAAAGGAGTTGCCCATATTGATGTGCGCACTATGGTACGGTAACCATGGAGAGAAAATGGTAACATCTTGTGCCAGTCTTTATATGTCATCGTCATCTTCTGGATGATCTTATTAATGTTTTATTAGCAGCTTCTACAATGCCATTCATCTTCGGCCGGTAAGGAGAAGAGTTACGATGATGGATATTGAATTGCGTGCAGATCTCGGTGATCATAGTATTATTGAGATTGGTACCATTATCCGTAATGATTCTTTCTGGAATACCGTACCGCTAGAAAAGATTATGTCTGATGAATTGCGCCACAATATTCTTGGTGATAGAAGCAAATGAAGTTGCCTCGACCCGCTTCGTGAAGTAATCAATGGCGACTAGGATGAAACGATGCCCATTAGAAGTTGTAGGTCTGATTTCCCCAAACATATCGATGCCCCAAATTGCGAATGGCCAGGGAGAAGTCAAAACGTTTAGAGGAACCGAAGGCACACATACTTTATCAGCATAGATCTGGAATTTGTGACAAGTTCGTGAATGCTGGTAACAACCTGCTCCCATAGTGGACCAATAGTATCTTTCCCGTAAGATCTTTTTAGTCATCGTGTGCCCACTAGAATGAGTGCCAAAGGAACCTTCGTGTAAATCTGCCATAATCTTCTCTGCTTCACTCTTATCCACACACCGAAGAAAAGTGGAATCATGGTTGCGCTTGTAGAGGATTCCGTTACTGAGGAAAAATTTGGAAGAGAACCTTCTTAGGAACTTCTTATCATTGACTGAAGCTCCCTCATAACACTTTTGGGCTTCGGGGTATCTTTTGACTTCATGGAACGAAGGTTTGTGCACTACTTCTTCAGTATCAATCTCACGACAGTATGCTGGTTCGTCCATTCTCTCAATAGTGATATGAGGAGCTTCATTATCCTACTTGACCTTGAAAATGGATGACATAGTAGCTAGCGCGTCCACTAGTTGATTTTCCTCTCGTGGAAAATGCTCAAAGGTTACTTCTTCAAAGTGTGGAATCAGTTTCAACAAATGTTCTCTGTAAGGGATAAGATTAGGGTGCTTCGTGTCCCATTCTCCTCTGATTTGACTGATTACTAAGGCCGAGTCTCCAAATACACTTAAGAATTTAATCCTCAAGTCAATAGCAGCTTTGAGACCCATGATGCATGCTTCATATTCAGCCATATTATTAGTACAATTGAAACATAGTCTGGAAGTGAAAGGAGTATGACAGCCTTCGGGAGATATGATCACAACATTGATGCCATTGCCAAGTGCATTGGAGGCTCCATCAAAAACCATAGTCCATCGGGATCCTTTTTCAGGTCCTTCATCCGGTCTAGATTCTTCATAATCAGTTACTAACATGATGTTCTCATCCGGAAACTCAAAATTCATGGATTGGTAGTCATCCCCAGCCTAATGAGCCAAATGATCAGCTAATACACTTCCCTTAATTGCTTTCTGGGTTATATATTGAATATCATACTCGGTCAGGATCATTTGCCATCTTGCTATTCTTCCGGAGAGAGAGAGGGCTTCTCAAAGATGTAGTTGATAGGATCCATTTTAGATATCAATAAGGTAGTGTGAGTCAACATATATTATCTTAGTCGGAGAGAAGCCCATGCCAAAGCGCAACAAGTTTTCTCGAGAAGTGAGTATCTTGTTTCACAGTCGGTAAATTTTTTGCTAAGGTAGTATATTGCATGCTCTTTTTGACCAAACTCGTCATGCTGCCCCAGCACACACCCCATTGAGTTCTCTAATACTTTTAATTACATAATCAGAGGTCTTCCTTCAACTGGAGGCATCAAGATTGGAGGCTCTTGAAGATATTCCTTGATTTTGTCAAAGGAAATCTGGAAATCATCGTTCCACTTCACTGCTTGATATTTCTTCAGTAATTTGAAGATTAGCTCACAAGCAGCGGTTAAGTGAGAAATGAATCTGGAAATGTAATTTAGACGTACCAGGAATCCCCTAACTTCCTTCTCAGTGCGAGGAGTTGGCATTTCTTGTATAGCTTTAACCTTTGCAGGGTCTACTTCAATACCTTTGCCAGTGATAACTAAGCCTAAAAGCTTACCAGATCTTACTCCAAAGGTGCACTTATTCGGGTTCAACCTCTGTTTGTACTTTTTTAGCCTTTTAAACAGCTTTTGTAGATGATCAAGGTGATCCTCTTCATCCTGAGACCTAGATATCATATTATCAACGTAGAACTCTATCTCGTGATGGATCATATCGTGAAACAAAGCTACCATGGCACGCTGATAAGTTGCCCCGACGTTATTTAACCCACATGGCATAACTTTGTAGCAGAAGGTGCCCCATTGTGTGACGAAGGTCGTTATCTCCATGTCTTCAGATACCATTTTGATCTGATTAAATCCGGAGAAACCATCCATGAAGGAGAATACTTTATGTTGTGCGATGTTGTCAACCAGAACATCAATATAGGGAAGCGGAAAGTCATCCTTGGGGCTTGCCCTATTCAGGTCTTTGTAATCCACACACATACGTACATTACCGTCCTTCTTAGGTATTGGAACAACATTGGCAACCCATTATGGATAAAAGGTGACAGCTAAGAAACCAGTTGTGATATGGTGGCAGAACCGACTGTTTTTACTGGTTTTCATTTTATATTCGCAAATGTCGCGGTAAGCAAGAGTCGCCACCGACTTTTATTTCATCCAACAAAGGAAAAGGAAAAAGAACAGAAAAAACCTTTTTCGAGATGTTTCTGAGTACGGGGGGTAGATTATAGAAAGGGAAGATGTTAGCACCCTTTCTTTCCATGGTTTTCCATGAGCTCTTAGGTACTTGCTCATTTTGAAATTGCTTGTGTGTGTTTTGAAAAGTTTTTGTTTAACTTCGTGGTAACCCTTGTATCTGTCCTCAAGAGTGTGACGAAGTTGTTTTTCAAAACTGTTTTGAAAGTGTTTGTGTGAAAGAGTTTTTGTTGTTTTGAGCAAGTACTTAAGAGTTTCTACCTACTCGAAAAAGACTGTTTGTTTTCTCGTTTCCTTTAGACAGCGCTATCCTACTATTAAGGAGTAGGTAGCCCCATCGTTGGAGTTTTAAGGGACATTCGAAGTGACAATTATGGTCACAAAAGCAATGGTTAGGAAACCTTAGTAGTTACCCTAAAATCCTAAAGATCTTTCTGTGGCAACATTCGAATGGGTCATTTTTTATCTTTTGGGACTAGAGGGAGACCACTAAAATTCCATATGCTTCATGACCGTTTACCGAAGGCCACCGAAGTGAGGCAAACCCTAGGAGTGAGCATGTGCATGTGTTTGATTTCAGTTTATTTAATATTTTCACAATTAAGGTGATCTACTGTTTTAATTTCATTTGTCTTTTGCATGCAAGCCTATTATCCATACATCTAGCAGTTTGTAATAGCAGAAAGTAAAAGTGAGAGATTAAAAGTCCTAACTATTACAAGGCCTCGGGGAGGGAGTTACATAACCAAAACTTAGGGATAAACAGTAAATAAAACCCTAGTTTGGAACTATTACAAATCCGAAGCAAATACAATAATTGGAAAAATATTGCGCGCGAGAATTAAATACGGGAGTTAAAGTTTAAATTCAAAGGGAATCAAAGAAAATATTTTTGTTATTTTTTGATTTAGAGAAAATTAGCTATTTGCAAATTAACCCTAATTTTCTATTTGATTTTAATTATATATAAAAAATAATTTAAATTGCCCTAATTAAATTAATCTAATTAATTAATGAAATAAAATATTTTATGAAAAAAATCTGATTTTGATGTTTTTTTGTGTTTTTTGATTTAATAAAAAAATTATTTTGTTTTATAAAAATAATTAAAAAAACAAATAAAACAAAAGAAATTAAAAAAAAGAAATAAATTGGGCCTGTTATGAGCAGCAATTTGAGGGTGTATGGCTGAATTTGCAAAGCCCATATACTGGCCCAAGATCTGCGTGTGATCCAGTGTAGTTGTCCTTTAGGGGCCCACCATGGTCTGCATGTGCGGAGTGTTAGATCTGGATATGATGAGATCTTGTGGTATGGTGATGGAAGTGCATGAGTAGCGCGCAGGGACCTGGAGCATTGGATCTGAAGACACAAATTAGTGAAAATTAATTTTGCAAAAGGGCTGGATGGAAGCCACCCCCTTTTGGACTAAATCCTTATCACGCCCTGCCTTGCCAACTGAACCAAGCGTTTTAATTGTTAACAAAATAATACAAATAAAATATAAGGTAAATAAAGATCTATGGCCACATGTCAAAAACGCGCGCGCTGTAGGTCCCCAATGGTTTGAATGGACGAATCAGTGAGCACCACGCCATCACCTTCTTCATTGATCCGTCGTTTTAGGTGGGGAACTTTTACCTACAACAGTTTTCCGTCACTATAGGTTGTAGTGACGGATTTTGTTCGTAACTAAAAACCTGTAAAATTCAAAAATGCAGCACAAGTAGAATATATTCAAACTAAAGGCATGGATCAATTGCAAATCATCTCCTGAGCATGATAGTACCCCTAGTTTTGTCCAATTTTGCCTCTAAATAGAATTCCCAATTTGGGACCTCAAAACCCTAACAATGGCATCGTGCCATTCCTGCACTTAAACTTTAATCAAACCAATAAAAAACATTGCAAATATGATAGAAAGCATGGACATATGATCAAAACATATTTATGATGGATAAATCATTATAAACGAATCTTGAAAAAAGATGCAAATTGTGGTACTGTGAGGCGCGGTTTCTAAAGATTTTAAGGCTTGAGGATGATTGGAATGGCTTCAGAAAATGTCCAGGAACGAATTGCTGGCCTTGGAATTGCTTGAAACGGCCTATAGAATCAAAACCGACCTGCATTTTTTTCACAAAACATTGGAACTTGTTCTTTTGTTTTCACGACCCAATCCTCTTTTTTATGCTTTAGGGATGTTATGTATATATGATAGAATGATTTAGGTCAACAAAAACTGATCATATCTTTGCAAATTTTGGAGATTTGATTTCATTCTTTGCCTTGTATGATTTATTTCCAAAATAGACCAAATTAAGATATTTTCCAATCAATTAGCTTTTGCACTAATTTGGATGATTTTCTAGCTGTTCATTGACTCATAATATGCTCATAAAATCAAATCTTGGATTTTATTTCATTATTCTACTATTTAAATTGATTTATTTTGATTTAAATAGATAAAAATTCAAAATAAATAATAAAAATAATAAAATAATAGGTGGATAAGCTCGGGGGTCGTGGGCCATATTAGGAACAAGTTTCAAAAGAGAAAACATGGTCCTATTTGGAAAAAAAGGTCATTTTGATCAATGTTGACTTCATGCACATTTCCAAAAATTGGTCAATTTTGACAATACATATCTCCCTCAATTTTAACCCTAGGAATGTGTTATTGGACTTTTTAGAACGATTAGTATGTTCTCTAAACAACCCTTTTGGTCTCATCTCAATTGGATCTTCCATGTTCATGTAAGGAACCTTGACCCAAAAGGTGTTTTTGTTGACTTTTTGAAATGACCTATAATGTCTGAAATCATATCTTTTCATGAGTTCATTTTTTGAACTTGAGGGCTGAATATGAGTTGTAGGGAATTGAATCCTCTTCAAAATGAGCCTTGTATGGGAAATTTATGATAATGTATGAGAAATTTGGGTTGACTTTTCCTGTAGAAACCCTAATTTAGTAACTTTTAAGTTTTGATGAATTTGAGGTATTCCTTGAGGAATCATTATCAAACCTTGATCAAATGATGGCTATTACTTCAAAATGTAGATGTTGACCAAAAATCTTGAAGTTTGGCTGTATGAGGGTCATAGTTGACTTTTGACCTAACACAGTTGATTTCTAGGCATCTGAGCAATTGACTGAGCAAACTTCTTGTGCAAGGCATGAAACTTGACATGAATGATCTTGAGGTTATATTAGGGCAATGGAGACTAATTGGGACCCTTGGAACTCAAACATATTGATGAAAATGGAAACCCTAATTTGAGGCTCATTGTCTTAGGAGGAGGATTTGTCTGGTCAATCCTTAGGCATCCTTGAGCAGATTGAGGGCTTAAATGAGTATATGTTGGGTGATATGAGAGGGAAAATTTTGGGGTACAACAACTGCCCCTGTTCAATCTTCTTAAACATGAGGATGTAGATTGGCAGGTCTGCCTTTCGTGATCTGAAGGTGGAAGATGATTGAACACTAGAGTGCCCAGAAATTTGCACTTGTCTGAAATGATGCTTAATTTGTATAGGTAGTATCAGGAATGGGATTATAGATTCCATTTAGAGAAGATGACTGAGATTTGTCGGAGATGGGCTTAAAGATGCCATCCAGAAAAGATATCGGTCGCATAAGAGATTCCTTTGCGAGAATTCCTGTACCTGTCGTTAAGGAGGACTTTGCCGAGGAATGTTGATTTATGTCTTGGGAAATAGAGCATTGGAGCTTCGGTTGTCCATTATTCTACTGGGGAATTAACTCCTGATTGAGGAGGTGGAAGTAGACTGCATGTCTGGTCAGGGTCCAGGTTGCACAATGATTTACTGGGGAAATGTGAAATCGATCGTATCTGGTCGGGTCCAGGTCTTACAGAGTTGTAAACTGTTGTCTGGAGATAAGAGAGAAGGAACCTGGATAGTAAGGTTGCTTCAAAATGAAATCCTGGATAGTAGGGCTATGAGAAGGAACATGGGTCGTAGGATTACTTCGAAATGAGAGTCTAGATAGTAGGGCTTATGGGAAGGAACCTGGGTCGTAGGGTTACTTAGAGATGAAAGCCTGGATAGTAGGGCTAAGGGAAGGAACATGGGTAAGGTTTCTTCGAGATGAAAGCCTGGATAGTAGGGCTATAGGAAGGAACCTGAGTCGTAGGGTTACTTCGAGATAAAAGCCTGGATAGTAGGGCTATGGGAAGGAACCTGGGTAAGGTTGCTTCAAGATGAAAGCCTGGATAGTAGGGCTATGGGAAGGAACCTGGGTAAGGTTACTTCAAGATGAAAGCCTGGATAATAGGGCTTTGGGAAGGAACCTGGGTAAGGTTACTTCGATATGAAATCTTGGATAGTAGGGCTATGGGAAGGAAACTGGGTAAGGTTTCTTCGAGATGAAAGCCTGGATAGTATGGCTTATGGGAAGGAACCTGGGTAAGGTTACTTCGAGAGGATTTTGGGTAAAACTGCATCTGAACCGAGAAGGAACCTGGGTAAGGTTGCTTCATGAGGAGTTTGGGTAAAACTGCATCTGAATCGAGAAGGAACCTGGGTAAGGTGGCTTCGTGATGAGTTTGGGTAAAACTGCATCGGGAAATTGTAAGAAGAAACCTGGGTAAGGTGCTTCAGGATGAGCCCGGGTGAACTACATCGGGAAATTGGTAGGAGGAACTTGGGTAAGGTTATGAGAGGGAACCTGGGTAAGGTCACTTCGGGCTAAGTCTGTGTAAAATTTCAGAAGGAACCTGGGTAAGGTTACTTCGGGATAAGTCTGTGTAAAACTTCAGGAGGAACCTATGTAAGGTTACTTCGGGATAAGTCTGTGTAAAACTTCAGGAGGAACCTGGGTAAGGTTACTTCGGGATAAGTTCGTGTGAAACTTCAGAAGGAACCTGGGTAAGGTTACTTCGGGATAAGTCCGTGTAGGGCTTCAGAAGGAACATGGGTAAGGTTACTTCTGGATAAGTTCGTGTATAACTTCAAGAGGAAACTGGGTAAGGTTACTTCGGGATAAGTCCGTGTAGGGCTTCAGGCGGAACCTGGGTAAGGTTATTTCGGGATAAGTCCGTGTAGGGCTTCAGGGGAAACCTGGGTAAGGTTATTTTGGGATAAGTCCGTGTGAAACTTTAGAAGGAACCTGGGTAAGGTTATTTGTGATGATTTCTTGTGAAACTTTATTTGGAAATGTATAAGAAGGGACCCGTGTAAGATTTTTTCAAGATAAGCCCGTGTAAGCTGCATTTAGGAGTAACCCGTGTAAGATTGCTTCATGACGAACCCGTGTAAAGCTGCATTTGGTCGCGCAGATAATTACTTTATTTAGTTTCAGGAGCTAATCTTGGACCTGCTGGAAATTGTTGATGATAACCATCTTTCTTGAAAAGGTACAGGATCAATTATATGCGATGCATGAAATGCATTGTGCGATGATGTTCTCAAAATAAATGAGACTATGTTGTATGCAGTATGTATGCGCATGTCATGATGTATGAACATGAAATGCTATTATGACGTATCCGAGTCTGGGAAAATAAATCCATGACTGTTGCTGGAGAGTATTAGAAATTGACTTCCTGACCGTCGTAGAAAAAGTGGTTCTTCTACTTCCGCTGGGGATGGTAAACGGAGATGACTATGCTGGGGATTTGATCCTTATTTACATATATTCTGCCGGGGAGAGACTCTGTTTGAGAATAACTCTGTAGGGGAATAATTCTGTTGGAGGATGAACTTCCCTAGCTGAAGGGATGAACTCTGTCGGGGATTGAGCTTCTGTATTCAGAGAAATAAACTCTGCTCGAGAGAAAACTTTATGAACCGCTTGCGATTATGAAATTCGGCTGAGGAATATAGATGTCAGTTTTCTGAAGGAACTTGGCTGGGGGAAGTAACTCCTGTTTGGGG
Source organism: Vicia faba (assembly GCA_948472305.1). Classification (NCBI taxonomy): domain Eukaryota; kingdom Viridiplantae; phylum Streptophyta; class Magnoliopsida; order Fabales; family Fabaceae; genus Vicia; species Vicia faba. The sequence goes on from OX451735.1 coordinate 1,009,559,366, forward strand.
AAGCCGATGTCAAAGCTTTAGCTGCCTCTACTCTGTGGGAAGTGTAGATGTCACTGGGACGCATGTTGAGGATACGACAACGAATTTGCATCAGGACATTTCTTCCCCTGTACCTGCTGGAGAAAGTGCCTGCGGAAGCTTTGTGGATAGCTTGAGTGTTATCCCAACTCATGAGGTGCTTGGTAACTGCCGATCGGAATGATAAGTATTCTACTGATAGGCAAGTGACAAGATGACGGGACATAGTCGTACGCTTTGATCCCTAACTTTTGCCTGGACTGTCTTTTCAGATTTTCAGTCCACCTGGATACCCATTTTTGCCCAAGCATCCTTTTCAGGTTTTCGACTTGCCTGGTGTACAGATTTTTTTGTTTTTATCCCTAATTTTTCCCGAAACTTTTTTGGTTCGCTGGGATGCCCTTGTTTTTGCCTAGGCCAGTCGACCTAGCGGGTCTTTTTCATGCGTAGTATCTTCATACTATGTCCATGCTCACCGGGTACAGAGAATTGTCATTGTCCATAGTAGTGTTGTGGTATTGTCAAGAATGTTTTCTTGATGGCACATGATTCATTGTTGGAATGCGTGCGTAATGCCCCAAGTGATTCGGATGGAGATCTGCCTCTGGTTATTTGGCACTCCTGGAGAGACTTCCCCAAGTGTGTTAGACATCATGTCCTACCCCTTGCTTATGGAAGACCTATTGTTGGAAGTGTCTTTCCTGCTGAGGTAGTTCTGTCCATTGAGAGAATGTTTGTTCATTGAATATCCATTGTGATGATTTCTCTGTTGTCAAACAATTAATAATATGCAAAAAATGTCATTTAAATGATGAAAAACTCATGTCTGTCTTGAAAATAATTTTTTTTTTTGAAAATGTGTTTTGTGTATTAAAACAAAATTGCAAGAATGTGATATCAACTCGAGATTCGTAACAATTCTTACAGGAGTCAGGATACCTTTGTAACTATATGCTTTCAAACTAACCCACGCTTCAGCTAGGACTTTTAAGGGTTATAACGTGGCATGGTTCACGGTTTTAAGAAACAAAGGAGAAAGGATCAAAATTTATTTGTACCCGCCCGTTCTTCATGATGTCCTTCAATCCTATACTCAGCTAATTACGCGTTTAGAATCCCAGTTGAGTCCTAGAGTATTGTCCTTGATGTTCCGGTGATGGTTCGGATATTGAAAGTTTAGAAGAGGCAGTCATTTTTGTAATCTTCTTTCTGTTGCGGATTTGTAGGACCTCTTTCTTTTTTTGATTTTTTTATCCCTTCTTTTTCCTGAACTATTTCTTTTTGTGATTACAGTCAGCGGGATGCCCCCGTTTTTTTCTTAAGTCTCCTTCATTGGTTTTGACTTAATGGGCTTTTATTTCGAGAGATAATGACTTCCTGTCTTGATGATTATATGGGACCATCACCGTCTTTTGTTTTGGAAGGACGTCTTCGATGCCACTCATTGTGTACGAAGTGGCAGATTGCGACTGAATGCGCACCTGAATTAACTGAGAAAACTACCCTGCCCCAGGTTATGATCAAGGGTTTTAATTTGTGTGAAAGAAAAACTCCTACTTCTTTGGCTCAAAGGGGTTGACTAGGGATTATCTTCCTTATAACTCCATTGTTTGGGATTTGAAATAATGCATGTACATCGTCAATGGGGTCTATTCAAAAGCATACTATAGAGATTGTAGTATCATTTTCGTCATCCTCCTTCTAAGGTTTAGAGTTTTTAATCGAGAGTTGAATATCACGAAAAGGAAGTATAAAGCAGTTTAAGCATAGTGAAAACAGATTAATTCAAGACAAACATGTGTAATGCATTAATGAAATAACAAAGTTTTGATATGACAATAATTGTTCGAATAAGCAAAGAAAATACAACTTGAGAATTAAATGAACAAAAATGCTTCCAATCCTAGCCATGTTTTGGCAAGGGAGAAGTGATCACGTTGGGAGTCTCAGGAGGGTCTAATTTGATCTCCTAGGCGTCAATCATGTTCTGAATCTTGTATTTCAGTGCCCAACAATCGTTATTATCGTGCCATAGGCTTCCAGAATAATAAGCACACCTTGAATCCGGATTGTAGTTAGGAGAGGAAGTCTTAGGGTTCGGGTGAGGGTTTATCACCGTAATCAGATTCATCTTTAACATGTGTTGCAATGCTTGTGACAATGGCATGTTGATTTGGGTGAACTGCCTTTGAGTTCTTTCTACCCTTGGTTGATTGCTTCATTGTTGAGTAGCCGCATGCCTAGGTATCATCACAGCCCTACCGTTGAACGGCGCTCATCTCTTCTCTGACCTCTTGAGTTATAAATGGCATTGACCTCCTTCTTACCCGTGAATGGTTTTTCACTGCACTTGACGAGGTGTCTTTCTGGATCTTTCCACTCCAGATCCCAGCTTCTACCCTTTCTCCAGTCAATATCAGCTCGGTGAAACAGCTGAGGAGCTACCAATCAAGTGATTGAAGAATGGACCAGACAGTGTACCAAGAAACATATCCACCAACTCCCTATCAGACAAAGGGGGTTGGACTCTCCCTGCTAGATCTCTCCACTTCTGTGCGTAGTCCTTGAAACCTTCACCTGCACCCATGGACATACTCTGGAGTTGAGTACAGGTAGGGGCAAGGTCAGTGTTATATTGATACTGCTTGTAAAAAGCAGCAGCCAGATCTTCCCAATTGTGAACATTGGTTCCCTCCAGTTGATAGAACCACTCAAGTTGAGTCCCAAACAGACTTTCCTGAAAGAAATGGACCCATAAGTTACTATCAGCAGTGTGAGGCTGAATCTTCCTTACATAGGAACGAAGATGAAGCTTAGGACAAGACACCCCGTCATACTTCGAAAATATCAAAGTCTTGAACTTCATTGGGATGACTACCCCAGATATCAAACCCACCTCTTCGAAATCCAGCCCTGGTATTCTTTGGATCTCCATCACGCTTAGACGATCCTCTAATTGTTTGTACCTATCCTCAGCGGGAGGATACTGTTCATCGTTGTAGTCAGATTCATCCTCAGAAACTCTCAGACTAGGATCTTCCTCACTTGTTTCGCCCTCTTGGTTCTCTCCTTCTTTGGATGAAGAGGTCAGATCAACCGTTTTCTTCAACGGTACCCTAACTCTTCTGCCCAGATTTAGGACACCAACGGTCTTCTTCTTCTTCTTCTTCTTCTTCTTCTTCTCCTTCAGAATAAGGGCCTTCAGATCTTCCTTCCCCTTAGCTAAGGCTACGAACATTTTCTGAAATTGGGCATTTCGTGCCTGGAGATCCTTGATGCTTTGTTCAGAAGACATTATTACTAAAATAAACAGCGAAGAAGATGAGAAACCTGTTATGGTACATGTTCATGCAATGTCATGGATGATATGTGTATGTAATGACTTCAAGGATTCTTAAAAGCTCAAATTTGTTTAACCAAAAGAAACACGTGTTAATTTTATTAATAAGTTTGAATTGTTACAAAGGGTGCCTTTTAGGCTTACAACAAAAAGAAGACTTAAAGAAAAAAAGAAAATTAGGTCTCCTAGAAGCGCATCCTCTTTGGTGCAATGTAGGCGTTTATATTCCTCTCTTATTGAAGTAGCTTAGTGAGTTCCAGGACCTTCTTCTCGCTGGTATAGAAATGAGTTTCAAACGTATCCCGCTCCTCTTTAAGTTGAACCCAGGATTTTTGTAACTCTTCATTATCAGTTGGCATGTCAGGATGAAGAATAAGAGAAGGAGTTTCTCCTTCAGCAATCGGTTCCATAATCATAGGTAGGATGGTGGGATAAGTCATCATAAGACTTTGGGCGCGAGATCGTACCCATCTGAGATAAGGCTCAAGAGGGATGGAATTCTTGTGCCCTAGTGTCTTGCTATCAACTCTATGTACCATGCTCCAAGCTCGCACGAACCTTTTACGATAACCCTGGGCATCATTCTCGTAGTCGAAGGCGATTCCTTGGATAAGTGTATCATGAGGACCATGCCTTCTCGCATAACCAAATTGTCGCAGTGTCAAACAAGGGTTATAAGTGATTCCTCCCCTAATGCCTAAGAGAGGGACATTAGGGAATTCACCACAGCGATCGATGATGGTAACATCTTCTGAGGATCGTGAACACCAATGAATGTCTGAATGTGTAAGGGACATCAGCCTATGAGACCACTTTATACCCTTCTCATTCTTCAAAATAGACCTGGGTAGGTGAGAAATAAACCACCTATACAATAGAGGGGTGCAACACAGGAGGGTCCCCATTCTCTTTAGAGTGCGAGCATGCAGAGAATGTAGAATATCCCCAAGTAATGTAGGCACCGGATTATAAGATAGAAAAACCTTGATCGTATTCAAATCTACGAGTTGGTCCGCGTTATGAAATATTACCATCCCATAGATGAGGAGTGCCAATACCTCTTCAAAAGCTTGTAAATCTAGGGTATCCCAAAAACTATGAGCTTTATTGAATAGAAATTTAATCGGGATTCCTTGGACAATTCCCCTATGTTGTACCCAAAAATTTTCCCTCTCCTATTTCTCAAGACATTGCAAGAATAATCTTCAACTGGCTCAAGATTGCTCAAGAGTTGGACAGTCAAGTCATCTCCTAAGGCAGTCAATCTCAAATTAGGGTTTTGTGTTGCATCAAGGTCCTTGCATCAAAATGGCCTCAAGTTCTCCCCTATGTCCTAATATGTCCTCAAGGTCATCCATGTCAAATTTCAAGCCTTGCAGAGGAAGTTTGGTCAGTCAATTGCTCAAGAGGTCCAAAAATCGACTGTGCTAGGGCAAAAGTCAATTGTGACCCAAATACAGTCAAACTTCAAGATTTTTTTGTCAAAATTCTCATTTTGAAGGATATTTCATCATTTTATCAAGGGTTGATCATGATTCATCAAGGATTGCTCAAAATTCATCAAGACTCAAAAGTTGCTAAATTAGGGTTTTGCAAGAAAAGTCAACTCAACTTTGACCAAGCATAACTTTCTCATACTTTATGAGAAATGACCCATACAAAGCTCATTTTGAAGAGGATGCAATTTCCTACAATCCATATTCACACCCCAAGATCAAGAAATGCACTCACAAGAAGTTACAAATTTGGACATTATAGGACATTTTTGAAAGTCAACAAAAACACCTTTTTTGCCAAAGCTTATAACTTGATAATGGAATATCAAAATGAGATGAGACAAAAAGGGTTGGTTATAGGACATCTCAAGCTTTCTAAAAAGTCCAAGAACACCTCCAAAAGTTCAAAATTTAAGAAGTTATTCATTGTTGAAGTTGGGCATTTTTGCAAAATTGCCAAAAGTCAACTATCACCAAAACTTCAAATTTTGTCAAATGGGCCCATTATTTTTCACTTGATTTGGTCTTGTCACACTACACACGTGTCCCAGCTTCAGACTTGTGTCCATTTATTAATTTTTCTATTTTATTTGATTTTTATTGAATTAATTCATTTTAAATCAATTTAAATCCAAATAAAATCCAAATATTGATCATTTTGGATCTTTTTGATTGATATAGGTCTTAATTGTCATCATGGACATGATCAAATCCGTATCAAGCCATATCATGAACAAAATATTGGATTTTGGACAAATTTAGAAGCTTTTCAATGGAGGATCAAATCATATCTCCAAACATCAATGCATAAGGATTCAGCCCAAGAATGTTAACCTAATACATTGCTTTATACATATACAATGCAAAGAGGCACGAATCAGGACCTAGAGGCTTCATATACATCAAAACCAAACTTGAAAAAAAGGTGGAAAAGCTTGAAACTGAAATCGAGCATAGAGGTGTTTTCAAGGCCAAAACTCAACGTGGATCTATTGTTGGGCCATCACTAAAGCGAAGCCAACTCAAAACCAATCCCCATACACGTTCCAAAGTGATGTATTCCAGCGTATCTCATGCCTTGCAATGCACCATACTCCCTCAAATCTCCAAACGCCAGATGGCCTCCAGGCCAAATCTGATGGCCCAGATGGGATGCCTACCATACACTCTAGTCAATGTGCACGCGTGGAACCAAGAAAGTCAACCAGGCCAGTGGACAAATGGGCCTTGGAATTGCTGATCTCACCCCCAATCTGGGCCCAAACCCCCATGAGTATTTATATTTCTTTCTTTTCATTTTATTTATTTATTTGTTTTATTAATTATTTTTATTATCACTAACCAATTAATCTTTTTCTTAATAAAATCAAAAACTAAAAAAATATATTTTATTTATTAAAATTAAATTCAGCACTTTATTTTTGTAAATAAATATTAATTCAATTAACTTAGTTTTAATTAGGTATAATTTCAATTTCTTTTTTGCAATAATTAAAATTAATGTAGAAAATTAGGTTTTTATTAACTTTAAATCAAATTTATTTTATTTCTCTAAATATCAAAAAAATCAAAAAAATATTATTTTCATTAATTAATTAGTTTATTAATTTAATTGTTAACTTAATTTAATTTCTTTTAATCCAAAAATAACCAAAAAATACTTTCTTTCAAATAATCAAAGGGTCAAAACCCTAAAAAATTCGCCCGATTTAATTTCTCGCATGCAATCCATTTTTATTCAATATTGTATCTGTTTCTCGGAATGTAATAGTTTAATAGGACTTTAATTATTTTATCGCTTTATTTATTTTCCGTATTTAAATTTCAAAGGGTTGCTTTTGGCGATGTAAATACCCGACGCCTTGTAATAGTTAGTTAAATTTCCGCAATTTAAGTTCCGCAACTTATATAACTGTTAGATGATTGATAATAGGGAATGCGTGATAAGATCGAATGTTTAACCTAAAATCAACATAGATAACCATTGACATGTACAACGACAAATTAACTGAAAATAACACACTCGCACATGCGCACTCTTAGGGTACACATCGCTTGGTTGCCTTCGAACGTGGTCATTGAGTATAGGAAGTTTTAGAGGTCGCCCTCTTGTCCAAAGATCATAGTTGCCTCGAAACGGTTGCCTCGGAAAAATGATCTAAGACATTAGGGTTACCGCTAAGGCGTCCTAACATTGCTTTAGTGACCACACGTCCCTTAATCGAATTGACCCTTAAAACTCCAACGACGATGCTACCTACTCATCAATAGTAGGATAGCATTGTCTAAAGGACATTAGCACGAATTGATTCCTTTTTCGAGTAGGTAGATGGTTCTTAAGTACTTGCTCTTTCAAAATAAAATAAAACCTTTCGCACTTACACCTTTCAAACAAAAACTTCTTTCAAACCCACAAACACAAAGAAAAAGAAAATTTTTGAAAACACTTTGAGCAAGTACCTAAGAGCCCATGGATAACCACGGATAGAAAGGGTGATAACACCTTCCCTTTCTATAATCTACCCCCCGGACCCAATAAATATCTCGAAAAAGGAATTTTTCTGTGCTTTTTTCCCTTCCTTGTTGGATAAAATAAAAGTCGGTGGAGACTCTTTCTTACCGCGACATTTTGCAAAAAAAAAATGCAAAACGCAAACCAGCATTCCAAAAACAGTCAGTTCTTTCCCACCGTATCACACCCTAGTTTCCCAATTTGTCACTACATCGGACCGTTGTAAGGACATAGCTCGAGCAATCTCCTCAGGCTTTGGATGTCTTTCCGTACCATTGAAAGGTAACTGATCAAGAATAGGCACCCCCAATAACCGAGAAAATTCCTCTATAGTAGGCATTAGCTGGTAATCCGGGAAGGTGAAGCAGTGGTGCAAAGGATCAAAGAACTGAAATAGCACTTTTAACAATTCTTCATCAGGTTTTGAAGTTACCAAGTTGAGCAGCCGACCATGTTTTTCAGTGAAGGGAGAGCTTTTAGGAATCCTTAATGCCAAGTCCTTTAGTTGACGAGGTACTTTCACAAGGTTAATCTGGATAGTGTTCCTGCGGGCGGATGCCATGTCCTACAAAACAAAGCAAAGATGAGCCCTAGAAAATCCTTGAAATGGTTAGTATGATATGTCATGCTTATGATGTCATGATTATGCTAAGAAATCATGTGTATAGCAAGCAAAAAACAAGTCACACCAAGTCCTTAGGTTTAAAGATTGCATGAGCCTTAAGGCCATACCCTCTTGAAGCTGGATTGGTTCAACCTGTCCTATAAAGAGTAACCGGGTTCTAAGGGATCTCAATATCACCGATCTTTCCCCCAAGCTTTGTTCAATAGGCGATTGACTCGCAACCAAACAAAACTCAGGAGTCAAATCTCAATGAGTGTAGCATCGAGTATATGTCGACTTTGGGAATACACCAAAGTCGGCCATCTCACTACTTCCTACTAGCCAAGTTGTGCAATTTAAAGGTTCTAAGGTTAGTCGATGCTTTATAACACCACGCATTGGCCTCGTATTCTCCTTGATTAACTCAAGGTCTACTGGTACCAACCAAAGTGTCGCATCAACGTAGCTACTGCTTCAACCGTGTCAGTATACCCCGCACAGTTCCCTCGTAGTTTATTGCTACTTACCTAAAAGGTGTTCCCAGATCCATGTGTAGGATCTTCAATAATACCCAAACAAAACCCTCGAAGATAAATCAGGAAAAGCAAACAAGAAAGCAATTTTAAAAATGACCTAGATCCAAAGGTATACCCCACTTAATTCATAATCCCCAGCAGAGTCGCCAGTTCAGTGATATGATGGCAGAACCGACTATTTTTACTGGTTTGCATTTTGTATTCATAAATGTCGCGGTAAGCAAGAGTCGCCACCGAATTTTATTTCATCCAACAAAGGGAAAGTAAAAAGAAGATAAAAAAACCTTTTTCGAGATGTTTTTGAGTACGGGGGGTAGATTATATAAAGGGAAGGTGTTAGCACCCTTTCTATCCATCGTTTTCCATGGGCTCTTAGGTACTTGCTCATTTTGAAATTACTTGTGTGTGTTTTGAAAAGTTTTTGTTTAACTTCATGGTAACCCTTGTATCTGTCCTCAAGAATGTGACGAAGTTGTTTTCGAAAACTGTTATGAAAGTGTTTGTGTGAAAGAGTTTTTGTTGTTTTGAGCAAGTACTTAAGAGTTTCTACCTACTCTAAAAAGGTTGTTCGTTTTCTCGTTTCCTTTAGACATCGCTATCCTACTATTAAGGAGTAGGTAGCCCCATTGTTGGAGTTTTAAGGGACATTCGAAGGGACAATTACGGTCACAAAAGTAATGGTTAGGAAACTTTGTAGTTACCCTAAAGTCCTATAGATCTTTCCGAGGCAACATTCGAATGGGTCATTTTTTATCTTTTGGGACTAGAGGGCGACCACTAAAATTCCATATGCTTCATGACGGTTTACCGAAGGCAACCGAAGTGAGGCAAACCCTAGGAATGAGCATGTGCATGTGTTTGATTTCAGTTTATTTAATCTTTGCACAATTAAGGTGATCTACTGTTTAATTTCATTTGTCTTTTGCATGCAAGCCTATTATCCATACATCTAGTAGTTTATAATATCAGAAAGTAAAAGTGCAAGAATAAAAGTCCTAACTATTACAAGGCCTCGGGGAGGGGGGTACATAACCAAAACTTGGGGATAAACAGTAAATAAAACCCTATTTTGGAACTATTACAAACCTGAAGCAAATACAATAATTGGAAAAATATTGCACGCGAGAATTAAATACGGGAGTCAAAGTTTAAATTCAAAGGGAATCAAAGAAAATATTTTTGTTATTTTTTGATTTAGAGAAAATTAACTATTTGCAAATTAACCCTAATTTTCTAGTTGATTTTAATTATATATAAAAAAAAATTGAATTGCCCTAATTAAATTAATCTAATTAATTAATGAAATAACATATTTTATGAAAAAATCTGATTTTAATGTTTTTTTGTGAATTTTTGATTTAATAAAAAATGATTTTGTTTTGAAAAAATAATTAAACAAACAAATAAAACCAAAGAAATTTAAAAAAGAAATAAATTGGGCCTGTTATGAGCAGCAATTTAGGGGTGCATGGCTGAATTTGCAAAGCCCATACGCTGGCCCAAGATCTGCGTGTGATCCAGTGTACCTGGCCTCTGGGGGTCCACCATGGTCTGCATGTGCTGAGTGTTAGATCTGGATATGATGAGATCTTGTGGTTTGGTGATGGAAGTGCATGAGGAGCGCGTAGGGACCTGGAGCATTGGATCTGAAGACACAAATTAGTGAAAATTAATTTTGCAAAAGGGTTGGATCGAACCCACCCCCTTTTGGACTAAATCCTTATCACGCCCTGCCTTGCCAACTGAACCAAGCGTTTTAATTATTAACAAAATAATACAAAATAAATATAAGGCAAATAAAGATCTACGGCCACATGTCAAAAACGCGCGATGTGGGTCCCCAATTGTTTGAATGGACGAATCAGTGAGAACCACGCCATCACCTTCTTCATGGATCCGTCGTTTTAGGTGGGGAACTTTTACCTACATTAGTTTTCCGTCACTATAGGTTGTAGTGACGGGTTTTGTTCGTAACTAAAAACCCGTAAAATTCAAAAATGCAGCACAAGCAGAATAAATTCAAACCAAAGGCATGAATCAATTGTAAATTATCTCCTGAGCATGATAGTACCCCTAATTTTGTCCAATTTTGCCTCTATATAGAATTTCCAATTTGGGACCTCAAAACCCTAACAATGGCATTGTGCCATTCCTGCACTTAAACTTCAATCAAACCAATCAAAAACATTGCAAATATGATAGCAAGCAGGGACATATGATCAAAACATGTTTATGATGGATAAATCATTGAAAACAAATCTTGAAAAAAGATGCAAACTGTGGCACTGTGAAGCGCGATTTCTGAAGGTTTTAAGGCTTGAGGATGATTGGAATGGCTTCAGAAAATGTCCAGGAACGGATTGCTGGCCTTGGAATTGCTTGAAACGGCCTATAGAATCAAAACTGACCTGCACTTTTTTCACAAAAAATTGGAACTTGTTCTTTTGTTTTCACGACCCAATCCACTTTTTTATGCTTTATGGATGTTATGTATATCTGATAGAATGATTTAGGTCAACAAAAACTGATCACATCTTTGCAAATTATGGAGATTTGATTTCATTCTTTGCCTTGTATGATTTATTTCCAAAATAGACCAAATTAAGATCTTTTCCAATCAATTAGCTTTTGCACGAATTTGGATGATTTGCTAGTTGTTCATTGACTCATAATATGCTCAAAAAAGCAAATCTTGGATTTTATTTCATTGTTCTACTATTTAAATTGATTTATTTTGATTTAAATAGATAAAAAATATAAATAAATAATAAAAATAATAAAATAATAGGTGGATAAGCTCAGGGGTCGTATGCCATCTTAGGAACAAGTTTCAAACAAGAAAACATGGGCCCATTTGGAAAAAAGGTCATTGTGATCAATGTTAACTTCATGCACATTTCCAAAAATTGGTCAATTTTTACAATGCATATCTCCCTCAATTTTAACCCTAGGAAGGTTTTATTGGACTTTTTAGAAAGATTAGGATGTCCTCTAAACAACCCTTTTGGTCTCATCTCAATTGGATCTTCCATGTTCATGTAAGAAACCTTGACCCAAAAGGTGTTTTTGTTGACATTTTGAAATGACCTATAATGTCTGAATTCATATCTTTTCATGAGTGCATTTTTTGAACTTGAGGGATGAATATGAGTTGTAGGGAATTGAATCCTCTTAAAAATGAGCCTTGGATGGGAAATTTCTGATAAAGTATGAGAATGTTATGCCTTGTCAAAGTTGGGTTGACTTTTCTTGTAGAAACCTTAATTTAGCAAGTTTTGAGTTTTGATGAATTTGGGGCATTCCTTGAGGAATCATGATCAAACCTTGATAAAATGATGGATATTACTTCAAAACATTGATGTTGACCAAAAATATTGAAGTTTGACTGTATGAGGGTCACAGTTGACTTTTGACCTAACACGGTTGATTTCCAGGCATCTGAGCAATTGACTGAGCAAACTTCTTGTGCAAGGCATGAAACTTGACATGAATGATCTTGAGGATATATTAGGGAAATTGAGACCAATTGGGACCCTTGGAAATCAAACATCTTGATGAAAATGGAAACCCTAATTTAAGGCTCATTGTCTTAGGAGGAGGATTTGTCTGGTCAATCCTTGTGCATCCTTGAGCAGATTGAGGGCTTAAATGAGTATATGTTGGGTGATATGAGAGGGAAAATTTTGGGGTACAACACCGGCGTTGAAATGTTTCATGACATTAGCCTTGATCTTTTCTGACATTTCTTGCCGCATGCGACGAACCTTCTGTTTCACTAGAAGGCAGTCCTCTTTTGTTGGTAGGCGATGAACCACAATATCAGTGCCAAGTCCTGGCATGTCCATGTATGACCAGTCAAAGACCTCAACATAGTCATGTAGCATCTGAATTATCCGCTCTTTGACATTATGCTCCAGATCAGCACCTATCTTAACTTCTTTCTTATCCTTTTCAGCACCCAAGTTTATTGTTTCAACCGACTCTTCATGAGGTTGTATTGCCCTTTCTTCCTGTTGTAACAGTCTGGCAAGTTCTCATGGTACTTCACAATATTCCTCACCTTCGTCCTCAGCTTGGTAGATCGGATTTTCAAAGTCATAATCAACAATAGTAGAACTGTTACCAATGGGATCCAAAGTAGATGTGGATCTGCAGTTTGATATGTGGGTGTGTGTAAGAGAGCATAGCTATTTTTTTATAAAGTAAAAAGTAGAAAAGAAAAACAAAGAGTGTAAAATTTGCATGCAAAACATCTAATGATTTATTAATGACATATGAAGATGAAGTAATAACCCTCACAAATAGACAAGTGTGCCTCGGGTAAGACACAAGGCTTTAAAGTTTCAATTGTTCAAATATTACATATCCTTAAAAACAAAAAGACAAATTACTCTTGAATAAAAGTAATGGGAACAAAATATTTGGCCTCCCAATTGCTGAGTCCATCGCTGATGGTTGGGAAGATCCACTTGTCCAGGTTATAATCATTATCACTATCTTCCTTAGCATTGAGTTCCTGGTTGCTGATGCGTAGTGGTGGTTCCCCAGTGTGAGCACAACGAACAGCTCTCTGGGCTCCTGAAGTAAAACCCAAACCAAATTTTTCAGATTTGTAGGGAATATGCAGAAGTTGGCCCCAAATGGTACACCCACCTTCTTCGACTACTGCCTTGGCATACTTCAGAGAAGCCATCTTCAGTGGAGGTCTGGAAATCTTCGAGACATTAGTAGCAGTCTTGGTTACAGCAACTGTCTGTGGAACCTCCTCAAAGTTCTGACAGGGGGTTTCAATGAACTCGCCGTCCATTTCAACATACCTGAAAGAGTTCAGGTGGCTCACCATGTATTATTCCTCACCATGGACTGTGATAATCTTTCCATTGACTGGGTACTTCAACATCAGATGTAGGGTAGAAGTAACAGCACCAGCCCCATGGATCAAGGGTCGACCCAATAAGCAGGAGTAAGACGGGAGGATGTCCATCACGTAGAAAGTGGATTCAAAAGTCTGAGTACCAACTTTAATAGGGATGTCCACCTCCCCGTGCACCATTATTTTGGAACCATCGAAGGCCCTCACCATAATGTTACTAGGCTTCAGTGTGAGTCCTTCGCAATTTAACCTGTCCAGAGCATTCTTGGGTAAGACATTCAACGATGAACTTGTATCTACCAGAACATGAGCTAGGGTGGTTCCCCTACACTCAATAGAGACATGAAGGGAATCATTGTGTTTCCTTCCCTTGGGAGTTAAATTAGCATCGGAAAAACCCAGTCCATTATCAGCAGACAGGCTAGAAACACAGTTCTCAAATTGATCAGCGGAGGTCTCTTGAGGCACATGGGCTGACTTCAGGAATTTTACCAAAGCCTTAGCATGGGCTTCAGAGCACAAAAGTAAGGCCATCATTGAGATCTTTAAAGGGGTCTGCCCCAACTGCTCCACAATGTTATAATCACTTTTCTTTATTATCTTCAGTATCTCTTCCATTTCTTTTTTAGAAGCCTCGAGAATGACTTATTTGTATGCCTTCGTCTGGGCAGGCTCAACCAATACCTCTTTGCCCCGAGTTTTGGCCGACTCAATAGCAGGGATAACAGTAGGGAAAACAGTAGTTGTAACAATGGGAGTACTAACAGGAGTAGTAGCAAGAATAATCATGGGAGTAGCAACAGTGTTTGGAGAGATTTCTGGAGAGAAAACTCTTTCACTTCTCATAATTTTACTGGTCCCAACGATGTTTTCAATGTCAGGATCAGTACCTTCAGCAACTTTATCTTCAACAGCCAATAGCTTTTGCTTGATGCCATGGTAATAGACGTCAGCCCCATAATTCCAGGGAACAACTTTATCAGAGGAATATGGTATTGGCCCAGGAAGGGTGATGATCAAGGGAGAAAACTTGGGAATAGATGTAATCCTGACGGGTCTTTTGGTGGAGACCCTGGGAGGATTGTGAGAAATGGTAATTATTGAGACATCTTCACACAAACTTCTTGTAAGGGGAGCTTTCTCAAACAAAATTTCTTTGTTAACCATCAGGCAATGGACGCCCATCTTTAACAATAAACAACCATCTGGTAGAGACATACATAAGTGGAAACCTTCACCATAGCTCGGAAATAAACCTACTCGCAATAAATTCCTTTTAACAATCAGAAGAGAAGTAGCTAACTCATCCACAGAAGAAACAAACCGGTCATCGTAACAGCATTGACACTCTGGCCATGTTTAGGCATCGATGCAGTTATTACATTAGGTGTCTCTAGAAGGTCAAACTTAATCTCCTTCACCTCGATAAGATCCTTCACCTTATTTTTCAAAGCCCAACAATCGTTTGTATCATGCCCCAGACTTTCAGAATGATAGGCACATCAAGTATTTGGGTTGTAGCGGGGAGATGTCGTATTGGGATTCTTAGAGCTTCCTTTAGAGTCACCAAATTGGATTTCAACAAGTGTGGCAAAACCTGGGATAAGGTCATGTTGATCTGGGTAAACTGTCTTTTGGGCCATCTGGTCTACGCTGATTGTTTCGTTGTTGGTTCGAGGCAGGATTGGAAATCATAATAGCCCCTACCATCGGATGATGTTCAGTTTTGTTTTGATTTCTTTGGCCATAAGCAGCACTGACCTCCTTCTTTCCTTTGAAGGGTTTCTTTGTTGTACTAGAGGATGCATCTCTCTGGATTTTACCATTCTTAATGCCAGCTTCTACCTGTTCACCGGTCAAGATCAATTTAGTAAACCCGGCAGACGAGCTTCCAATCAGATGGTTAAAGAATGGACCAGATAACGTGCCCAAGAACATGTCCACCAGCTCTCTATCAGACAAAGGAGGTTGGACTCTTCCCGCAAGGTCTCTCCACTTTTGGGCATAATCTTTGAAACCTTCGCCGGAACTCATAGACATACTTTGCAATTGTGTACGAGTTGGGGCGAGGTCCGCGTTATATTGGTACTGCTTGTAAAAAGAAGCAGCCAGATCTTCCCAATTGCTGATGTTGGTTCTCTCCAGTTGATAGAACCATTCCAGCTGAGTTCCTTCCAAACTTTACTGGAAGAAATGGACCCACAGATTCCTATCAATACTATGGGGGTTGATCTTCCTGACATATGACCTTAAGTGCATCTTAGGACAAGAGACACCTTCATACTTAGAAAAGGTGGGGATCTTGAATTTCTTCGGGATAACCACCCCTGAGACCAGTCCAAGCTCTTCACAATCCAGCCCGGGTACCCTCTGGATCTCCATAGTATTGAGACGATCCTCCAACTGTTTTGTATTTATCATCAACAAGAGGATACTGCTCCTCAGAGTAGCCAACTTCATCTTCCTCAGACCCTAGATTTTTGTTTTCCTCTGTTGGCTTCTCTTCTTGATTATCCCCCTTATTTTACAGGGTTGTGAAATCTAGAGCTTGCTTAGCCGGTCCTCTGAAACTTCTTCCCAAATTAAGTACACCAGCTGGTGTTTTTTCCTTCTTGGTCTTCTCTTTGACGATCATAGCTTTTAGATCTTCTTTCCCCTTAGCCAGAGCCAGAAACATTTGTTGAAACTGGGCATTTTGAGCTTGAAGATCCTTTACTGTTTGTTCAAGAACCATTTCTTTTACTAAAATAAACAACGAAAATATAAGAAACCTGTCTCAAAATACCTTATTAATGTAATGATATGCATGATAATGTTGATGCAATGTTTTCAAGGACTTAAGACTTTAAATTTGCTTAAACCAAAGAGAGAACAAACATTAATTGGCATTCATAAGTTTGAAAGATTACAACCATGCCCCTTGGGCTTACAATGGAAGAGACAAAAGTGAAATAAAAACTCCTAAATCAACCAGGACTCAGGCTTCCCATGAGCGCATCCTCTTTGGTGCAATGTAGGCATTCAAACTCTGTTCTTCATGCAGTTGTCTTGTAAGCTCCAAAACGTTTTTCTCGCTTGCATAAAACTGGGCTTCAAAGGTATCATTCCTCTTTGAGTTGAACCCAAGACCTTTGCAATTCCTCGAGAGTAGTCGACATGTCAAGATGGAGAATTGTATGAGGTATATATTTATCTGCAATGGGTTCCATGATGATGGGTAGAACTACGGGGTAAGGCATCATGATATTTTGAGCGCGTGCTCGCACCCACTTAAGATAAGGCTCCAAAGGGATGGAGTTCTTATGCCCCAATGTCTTGCTATCCACTCTGTTAATCATGCCCCAAGCTCGTATAAACTTTTGACAATACCCCTGAACATCATCCTCGTAGTTGAATGTAATGCCTTGGATAAGCATGTCATAGGGACCATCTCTCCGAGCATAACCGAATTATCATAGAGCCAAAGAGGGATTATAAGTGATACCTCCTATAATGCCTAGGAGAGGGACATTAGGAAATTCCCCACAGTGATCAATGATAGTAACATCTCCCACAAATCGAGAGCACTAGTGAATATCTGAATGCGTGAGAGACATCAACCTATTAGACTATCTTAAGCCCTGTTCGTTCTTCACAACAGATCGGGGTAGGTGCTAAATAAACCACTTAGCCAACAGAGGATTGCAACACATAAGGGTCCCTCTCCTTTATAGTGCGAGTGTGAAAGGAGTGTTGAATGTCTCCAAGTAAGGTAGGCACCAGATTACGAGACATGAAAGCTTTGACCGTATTCACATCTATGAGTTGGTCCAGATTAGGGAACAGTATCATCCCATAAATGAGAAGGGCCAATACCTCTTCAAAGGCTTGTAAGTCCAAAGTATCCCAAAAATAGTGAGCTTTCTCAAACAAGAACTTGGCTAGAAAACCATTGATACATCTTCTTGTTTCCCAGTTGGTCACAACGTCGAACCGTTGTAAATATAGGGCTTGAGCGATTTCCTCGGGCTTTGGGTCTCTTTCCATACCATTGAAGGGTAATTGATTGAGAATAGGCACATCCAATAACTGAGAAAACTCTTCCACGGTAGGCACCAACTGGTAGTCAGGAAATGTAAAGCAATGATGTAAAGGGTCAACGAACTGAAAGAGAACTTTCACCATGTCTTCATCAGGGTTTGAGGTGGCCAAACTGAGAAGTCGACCATGTCTTTTAGTGAATGGGGAATTCTCAGGAACTCTTTGACTTGGGTGTTTTGAGTTTTATCACAAATGTTGCAGTTAGCAAGAGTCTCCATCGACTTTTTTTATCCAAAAGGAAAGGCTGAAAAGAACAGGAAAGACCTTTGAGATTATTTCTTGAGTTCGGGGGTAGATTATGAAAAAGGAAGGTGTTAGTACCCTTTTCATCCATAGTTATCTATGGGATCTTAGTTGCTTGCTAGATCACTTGCTTTTGTTTGAAAATGTGCTTTGTGTGGTTTTTGAAAGTATTTTGAAAAGGTGCCTTCGTTTAGGCAAACTTTGTAATAGTTCTTGTTCGTAAGAACGTATACAAAGTGTTGAGCTTTTGAAAATATTTCATGTTTGGAAAATGTTTTGAAAGTGTTTTGAAAGTGTTGGTGTTTGTTTTGAAAATAAGCAATGAGTGTTTGATTTAAAAATGAGCAAGCAACTAGGAACAATCTACCTACTCAAAAGTCTTAGTTCATTTCTTCCTTTCCTTTGATATTACTATCTTACCATTGATTTGGTAAGAAGCCTTATCTTTGGATGTATAGGGACGAGCGTGGGTCATCGTATAGCCATGATAACAATGTTGTGAGATATCTTAGCATTTTTCTTTGAGGGACTAAGATCATTTTTGAAAGGCAACATTGATAGCGTCATTGAGGGACTATGATCTTATATTTTTGATTGCTTTTGGATAAGATGCCCCACATGCATAACATGTCCATTTTATAAGGCAACAAAGTGGAAATATCCTAAGGGTGAAAGTGTGCAGATGTGTTGGATTTACATGCATTGTTTTTGTCTTGAATTAGGGTTTGCTAATCATTGATTTTAGTCTTGCCATACAAACCCTAATTTACTAGCATTTATATAAATTGATAAAGTGTGAAAAGTAAAAATACTAAGCTATTACATCACTAGGGGAGGGGGTGCACAAATTTACAAATGGGGATTTGCAAGAAAATTAAACCTAATTAACTATTAAAACTATATTGAATATTGTACAAAATTGAAAATAAAATGCAAGAATATAAATGGAAAAATAAATGATTTTTGTTTGATTACTTATGAAAGGGTTTTAATCTTGACCTAATTAAGAAAATGATTAATTAAAAATAAACAAAACAACTTAAACCTAAATTAATTAAGAAAGAAATTAGGTCAAAAAGTATTTTTAGGTTTTTTTATGAAAAGGTTTTAAATTAATAATAATAATAATGAAAATTAATTAATTAAAAGAAAACCTAAGCTCTAAATTAATTTTAATTTACAAGAGAATAATATAATAATTAAACCTAATTATCTAAACATTAATTAAAAAAGAAATTAATTTATTAAAAGAAAATGTTTTTGTTCTTTTGTTTTATGAAGAAAATAAAATATATAAGTCTAAATAATAAAATAAAAATATTTTTATATTTTATTTAAATAATAAAAAATAATAATAATAATAATAATAATAAAATATTAAAGAAAATGAAAATATAATGTAAAATATGAAAGAAAATAAATAAAAATGAAAAAAAAAGATTTGGGTCAGGTGGTGTAAAAGTAGACGGGGGTTAGAGGCCAGAAAAAAACAATAAAGCCCACTGGAGAGGCCCATGTACCTGTTGCTGAAACAAAACAAAAGTGAAAAAATGTGAAAAATGAACAAAAGGGTACCACTGGGGCTCGAACCCAGGTCCCAAAGGTTAACAGGCGCGCGCTTTGCCACTGGGGTGGCTATACACCCGTTCATTAATACAAAACCATAAATATATATTTGAAAACAAGTCAGGAGGCCAGTTTCATCTTCTTCCTCGCGCCAACAAATTTTGAAAACTGTAACTTCAACAATTCTCAACCATTTTCAAAAGTGTAAACATGAAACTTGTGCATTTTTCAACCACGAATCCAACCATGTAACTAACTTAAGCTAACACTCAAAGATAAGGATGAATTTATGAAAGTACCAAATTCTGACTTAAATGTTTCAGCAAGTTCAAACTCAAAATTCTCACTACTCAAGCAACATAAATGAAATCTATGGACATGTATAGTTTCAGGGAAATGATGTCTACATTTTATCTTCACAAATGCAAGCCTAACAATGACTAAATAATGAGATGAAAAGTCAGAAAATGTACCTCAAAAATGGAAATCGTGAAATGAGTTTGAGCTTGATTCAAGGTGCTGCAATGATTAGGTTAGCTTCCTTGAGTCTCTAGGAAGCTAATGCAATGCTTAGCTTGAGTTGAGAGTGGCTGAAATGGTCTGGAGAAGTCAAGTTGTAGACCCCTATTTTTGGTTATGGAGGATGATGAAAATGGAGTTACAATTATGGAATAAGGATGGGGATGATTTTTATTTGATATGTAGGAGCTTTTGGAAGTGAAAGGCCAAGAAATGCACGATGGAAATGGAAGTTTGATATGTAAAGTCAGAACTTGCACAACAATGGTGTTTGAGGCAATTTCTGGCTAGAGGGAGTTTTCGGAGTGTTTCAGGGTGTTAATGCTCGTGTTTTAAGTTGCATAATAGTGTCTCAATGTATAAGAAAAGGTTTTTGAGAGCTTTTGCTGATCATAAGTACAAGTTCACATGTTATGGCTCTTTTGCTTGATTTTGAAGAAAGCTTGAGAAATGTGGTTCCAATGCACAAGTACAAAGCTATCTAGAGTGGTTACAAGCTTTAAACATGTCTACCTGACTTTGTATGTTGAGTGTGTTCTGAACAAACAATTTAAAGGCTCAAGAAGAGTGGACTTTGTGCATAAAGCCACTTTTCCAAAATGGCAATGTTGCCTTTCTTCCTAAAATGGTATTAAGCATGGGCAATGCGTTGAATGCTTGGATTAAAGCTTCTAGCAGATGTGTAAAACATTATATATGGAGTGAAAAACAAGTTTGAGGCCTTCAAAGCAAAGATTATGCAGCCTAGCATGGATTTGGTTCATGTGTTCATCAAGAAATGGCTTGTAATTCAAGAATGAATCCACAACTTCTTTCCTTCGATTCTCCATGCTCAAATATGATCTCAATGAGTTCTTTGACATTTTGGAAAGCTTGTAACATCCTACATAACCTCTATGTTGGACATTTTTTAAAATTCATCTTGGAACTATGTGAAAATTTACCATGAAGTTTGGTCAAAATCCTGCCTAAACTATGGCAAAATTTCACTAAGTTTCCAAGTTTCATGAACATGTCTTCACAAAATCATAACTTGAAATCCATGCATTTATAGAAGAAGTTATGTTATATAATGTTTTAGATCTCATTGATATCTACAACTTTCATGTTGGAAGTTTCCTTTGAATCATCTTGCATCATCGTGTAAATTTTGCTCAAAGTTAGGAAAAAATATGAATTTTCCAACACTTAGAAAAATTTCTGTTTAGAAATTTTGAATTTTTAAAATGAAATCTTGATTTTTTGATTTCTTGATGAAAAATTTTCAGAATTTTTCATGTTTTGATGAATTTTGATCTTTGGGACTTGATTTTGACTAAAAAGTCAAAGTTTGACTTTTCAGTGTACAGTTAACTTTTGATCAGTTGATTGAAAATCAACTATCAATCAATTGATCTTGAGGAATGTTTTGAGCCATGCCATTAGGTCAAAATGATGAATTTTAATCCTTGAGATCATAACTTAAACCAATCAATCAATTGTTAAGTCAAAAATCAGAAATTGCACCTTCTCACTCAAAACCCTAATTTTGACCATTTTGCCCTTTTGATGATTTGATCAAATTTCTTTAGGAATTATGGTCCAAACTTGATAAAATGACATATATGAGTTCATGGTGTTGTTATGGATTAAAAATTATGAAGTTTGACTTTAAATTGACCACAGTTGACGTTTTCCCCAATACATCTGATTTTTAGGTCAATTGATCAATTGACTATGCAAAAATATGATCCAAAGCTTGAAACTTGACATGAGAAAAATTGAGGGTCCAAAATGATCCATGAAATTCATATGGGGCATCAAAAGTCCAATTGTCCTTGTGCAAAATCAAACCCTAATTTTCAGTCATTAGTGTTTGAGGAGGTGTCTTGAGCTGATCAACCCTTGTGCAGTCTTGAACCAAAGGAGATCTTGTGAGAGATTACTTGAGAAATGAGAGGGCAAATTTTGGGGTACAACAGCTGCCCCTGTTCAATCCTCTTAAACCTGGAGAGTTAGATTGACGGATCCGCCATTTGTGACTTGAAGGTGGAATATGATTGAACACTAGAGTGCCCAGAAATTTGCACTCGAAGATGGATTATGAATGGGCTTATAGATGCTATTTGGAGGAAAGTTGGTAAACACTGGAAGAAGTATCAGCACAAATCTTTGGTTGATTTAGACTAAAACTTGATGTTCTTCCTGTGGGAAAAAGAGGTTAGTTAAATGCAGATGTATGCATGATGTTCACAAGATGAATGAGATCATGCTAAATGCATTTTGTATGTATATGCTATGATGTATGAATGTGAGATGTACGTTTGTCCGGGAAAATAAATCTCTGACTGCTGCTGAGGAATTTTGGGAAGTTGAATCCCAGATCATTGTTGGGGATGAAGAGTATACATATCTCCAAACTTTGTTGAAAAGATGCTCCCGCTAGGGAATATCTCTTGAATGTCAGTTGTTATCTGGTCGGATCCAGGCTTCATAACTTGTTGAGGATGAGGAAGTCAACTGCTATCTGGTCAGATTCAGGCTTCACGGTAACTTACTAGGGAAGGATAAATTAATTATTATCTGGTCGGATCCAGGCTTCACAATAAACTTGAAGTGGTAACTACTATCTGGTCGAGTCTAGGCTTCGTGGTTTTTGAAAGGTTATACTATTATCTGGTCGGGCCCAGACTTCATAGTGTCTTACTGAGGATTGTAGCTAATTATTATCTGGTCGGGTCCAGGCTTTACAATAATTTTTTGGGGATAAGGAAGTTAACTGTTATCTGGTCGGATTCCAGGCTTTGCAGTAACTTGCTAGAAAGGATGAAGTTGTGCTGATATCTGGTCGGGTCCAAGCTTTACAGATTTTGAGGTGGATGAAGTTAATTGTTATCTGGTCGGGTCCAGGCTGCACAATAAACTTGTTTGAAAAGATAGAGTTGAACTGATATCTGGTCGGGTCCAGGCTTTACAGTAACTTGCTTGGGAACTTAGTTGTTATCTGGTAGGATTCCATGTTTCACAACGAACTTCTGAGGGGGAATTGCTATTTGTTCGGTATCCATACTTCACAATAACTTACTTGAAAAGATGAAGTTGAAAACTAATATCTGGTCGGATCCAGGCTTCACAGTAACTTGTTGTGGTAGAGGCAAACTCTACTGGGGAAAAGAAGTTAAACCTTAGTCTGGTTGAGTCCAGTTTCTTCTATATCTTTGGAGAATTAAACTATTATCTGGTCGGGTCCAGGTTTCATAGTATTCTGAAAGTAGTACTATTATCTGGTCGGGTCCATGCTTCATAGTATCTGAAAGGCTTTCACTATCATCTGGTCAGGTCCAGGCTCTATAGTGACTTGAGAAGTTGACTATTATCTGGTCGGGTCCAGACTCCATAGTAAATTGAAATATTGTACTAATATTTGGTCGGGTCCAGGCTTCATAGTATCTTTTGGAGATAGTAAAGGTTTTGTTGACGACTTCACTGGGGATTAGGGGTTATGGCCCTATGATTTGCAATAGTCTGAGAGGAAAACTCAAGCTGGAGAGGATAAACTCAGCTAGCGAAGACAGGCTCATTTGGGGAGGATAGACTCCATTTAGGGATAACAGCCTCAGCTGGGGAGGATATGCTCAGCTAGGGAAAATAGACTATGTCGGGGAAATATAAACTCGGCTGGGGAGTTATGCTATCTCGTTGTTTATTGGGGAAATAAACATTGTTGATGAACTTCTGAAGAGGTGAGTTCTTCTTTTTATAAGATCAACTTAGCTGGGAGAGAAAGCTGCCAAGAGATTGGGACTTTGGCTGGAGATTAATCTGGGAAGAGAAACTTTGTGGGTAACTTTGTTGAGGATTGGTTTATTGTAGTTGTCTTATGGGGATAATGCTAATGAAATAAATCTGTGGGGATATTCCATATACATTAAAGAGATGCTTGTTACTACTTAGAAGGACACATGTGCCAAATAGTTTTAATTATGTTCATATGCATATGTTTGTTCAATTTTAGTCATTAGACAAATTTGCATTCAAAACAAAAACATAAAGTTTGCACTTCAAAGTATATTTGTATTGATATTTTGCCCATGAATGGGCATTTTTGTACAAAGAGACGGAGATCCTAGTAAGAGGAAATCGTCGAAAGGAAAACAAAATTGAAAACAAAAACAAATAGCCATGTGGAAGTGATCTCATTTCCTTCCAACTCTACTATTGCCTCAATGTCTTCGAATGCCCCTTGTCGTTGACAGAAGTTGATTGGATTGATCTTGGATTGTTTGAACTCGAACCTTGGTGATAAAGTTGATTGTGGTGATTCCATGGGACATAGTCATACGCTTTCAATCCTTAACTTTTGCCTGGACCGCCCTTTCGGGTTTTCAGCCCACCAGGATACCCATTTTTGCCCAAGTCGCCCTTTCGGGTTTTCAACTTGCCGGGTGTACAATCTTTTGCATATATCCCTAATTTTTTCCCAAACCTTTTGGTTTACTGGGATGCCCTTATTTTTCCTAGGTGTGTCAACCTAGAGGGTCTCTTATGCGTAGTATTTTTTAACTATGTTTACATTTATATGATGTGGGAAGTCTTCACCATCCATGGTAGTCAGCATCATGGCACCACCAGAGAACACTCTCTTGACAACAAATGGCCCTTTGTATGTGGGAGTCAATTTGCCTCTGGGGTCGCCTTGTGGCAGAATGATACGCTTTATCACCAAGTCACCAGCTTTATATACTCGAGGCTTGATCTTTTTGTTGAAAGCCTTAATCATACGTTTTTGATACGTCTGACCATGACAAACAATGGCCAATCGTTTTTTGTCGATCAAGTTCAGCTGATCCAATCTCGTTTGAATCCACTCGTCTTCGCCTAAGCCTGCCTCATTCATAATCCTTAGTGATGGAATCTAAACTTCCACTGGCTAAACCACTTCCATGCCATAGACCAAAGAAAAGGGATTTGCCCCAGTTGATGTTCTCGCTGAAGTACGGTAGCCATGAAGAGCAGACGGTAACATCTCATGCCAGTCCTTATAGGTTACTACCATCTTCTGCACAATCTTCTTAATGTTTTTGTTGGCTGCTTCGACTGCGCCATTCATTTTAGGTCTATATGGAGAAGAATTGTGATGCTTGATCTTGAATTGAGTGCAAAGTTCAATGGTCATAGCATTGTTAAGGTTAGTCCCATTGTCGGTGATGATCCTTTCGGGGATACCATAGCAGCAAATGAGGTTGTGCTTGATAAATCTGGCTACCACATTCTTGGTGACTGAGGCTAATGAGGCGGCTTCGACCCATTTGGTGAAATAATCAATAGCGACCAGAATGAAGCGATGTCCATTGGAAGCAGTGGGTTTGATTTCTCCAATCATGTCAATGCCCCATATTGCAAATGGCCATGGAGAAATCATGACATTCAGCGAGATAGGAGGCACATGGACCTTGTCAGCATAGATTTGGAATTTGTGACAAGTCCTAGAGTGTTGATGGCAATCATTCTTCATCATTGACCAATAATAACTAGCTCTCAGGATCTTCTTGGCCATCGTGTGTCCGCTCAAAGATACCATCATGCATGTCTTCCATAATTTCCTCCGCCTCCATCTTGTCCATATATCGGAGTAGAGTAGAATCATGGTTGCGCTTGTACAAGATTCCGTTACTTAGGAAGAATTTGGCTTCAAATATTCGTAAGAACTTTCTGTCATTGATGGATGCTCCCTCGGGATACTCTTGTGCTTCAAGATATCTCTTCACCTCATGGTACCATGGCTTTTCTGTGTCGGTGTCAAGCTCACAGTAGTGTGCAGTTTTGTCGAATCTCTCAATTGTAATCATAGGAGCTTCATTGTCCCATCTGACTTTGAACATAGAAGACATGGTGGCCAAGGCGTCAACAAACTGATTTTATTCCATAGGGAAGTGTTCAAAGGTGATCTCTTCAAAGTAAGGAATCAGAGATAGCACAAGTTCCTTGTAATGGATGAGATTAGGGTGTTTAGTTGTCCCAGTCTCCTTTTACTTGGCTAATTACTAGAGCGGAATCCCCAAACACATTCAAATGTTTGATCCTCAAATCAATGGCAGCTTTCAGACCTAAAATACACCCTTCGTATTCGGCCATGTTTCGTGAAATCGAAGCATAGTCTGGCAGTGAAAGGAGTGTGGAAACCTTCAGAGGAGATGATCACAACACCAATTCTGTTACCCAAGGTGTTGGAAGCCCCATCTAAGACCATAGTCCATAGGTATCCTTGTTCAGGTCCGTCATACGGTCCAGGTTTCACACAGTCAGTGACTAGCATGATGTTCTCATCAGGGAAGTCGAAGTTCATGGACTGATAATCACCCACAGATTGATGGGCCAAATTATCTGCTAGTACGCTTCCTTTGATGGCCTTTTGCGTAGTGTATTGAATGTCGTACTCAATCAAGATCATTTGCCACCTAGCTATCCGTCCGGAAAGGGCAGGTTTCTCGAAGATGTACTTGATTGGATCCATCTTAGAAATCAACAGAGTGGTATGAGTCAAGATATACTGTCTTAGACGGTGAGCAGCCCATGCCAGAGCGCAACAAGTTTTCTCGAGAAGTGAATATCTAGTTTCATAGTCGGTAAACTTTTTGCTCAGGTAATAAATAGCATGCTCTTTTTGGCCAGACTCGTCATGTTGGCCCAAAACACACCCCATAGAGTTCTCTAGTACTGTCAAATACATGATCAAGGGTCTTCCTTCAACTGGAGGCATGAGAATAGGAGGCTCTTGCCGATATTCTTTGATTTTGTCGAAGGAAGCTTGACATTCATCATTCCATCTGACTACCTGATCTTTCTTTAAGAGTTTGAAGATTGGCTCACAAGTAGCAGTCAAGTGAGATATGAAGTGGGCGATGTAATTGAGACGACCCAAGAATCCTCTAACTTCCTTTTCAGAGTGGGGGGCTGGAATTTCTTGGATGGCCTTTACCTTGGCAGGATTAACTTCAATGCCTTTATTGCTGACAACAAAAGAAGCTTTCCAAATCGTACTCCAAATGTGCACTTGTTAGGGTTCAACCTCAACTTGTACTTTTTCAGCCTCTCGAATAGTTTGTATAGGTGATCGAGATGTTCCTCTTCAGTTTGAGATCTGGCAATCATATCATCCACATATACCTCTATTTCATGATGAATCATGTCATGAAACAAAGCTACCATAGCTCTTTGATATGTTGCCCCTGCATTCTTCAATCCAAATGGTATGACCTTGTAGCAAAAGGTGCCTCATTGCATAACGAAATTGGTCTTCTCCATGTCTTCGGGAGCCATCCTTATCTGATTATAGACGGAGAAACCATCCATGAAAGAGAAGACTTTATGTTGAGCCATGTTGTCGACCAAGACGTCAATGTGAGGTAGAGGGAAGTCATCCTTGGGGCTTGCCCTATTCAGATCCCTATAGTCTACGCACATGTGAACTTTTCCGTCTTTCTTTAGCACTGGCACCACATTGGCAACCCATTGGGTATAGGATGTCACAGTTAGGAACCCTGCATCAAATTATTTCATCACTTCAGCTTTTATCTTTTCATACATATCAGGCCTCATGCGACGAACCTTTTGTTTGACAGGAGGACAGTCTTCTTTTGTCGGCAGACGATGAACTAAGAGGTCGGTATCCAATCCTGGAATATCTTCATAATACCGAGCAAATACTTCCAAATACTCATGCAACATCTGAACCAACCTTCTCTTGACACTGCTTTCCAAGTTAGCTCTGATCTTGATTTCCTTCTTGTCTGCCTCAGTACCCAGATTGATGCCTTCAACTGACTCTTCGTGCGGCTTAATAGCTTTTTCCTCTTGTAATAGAAGTCTGGCTAGTTATCCCGGTATTTCACAATCTTCCTCTCATTTGTCTTCGGCTTGGTTGATTGGACATTTGAAGTCATACTCGGCAATAGTAGAGTCATTAACAATAAGATCCAGGGTGGATGAGGACCTGCAAGAGTTTGTGTGTGTGTGCATGTAAGATACATGGCTATTTTGAAAAATGTATTTGAAATAAAAGAAAGACAATGAACACAAAGATTTGAATGCAAAAGAGTCCAATGATTTGTATTGAATGATCATATGATTAGATGAACATAAATAAAACCCTTGACAGATGGACCAAAGTTCCCCGGGCCAGGCACATGGCTTAAAAGTCATTATTAAATATTACAGACAAAATGTTCTTGAATTCAATAAAAAGAAATAAACAAGTAGATTACTCCTCAATGAAGGAGATAGGCATGAAGTCCTTTGCATGCCAATTCTTCAGCTCCGTTGTAGTTGGATACACCCAATCTTCAAATGCAGCTTCTTCATCTGAATCGCCCACAGCATTAACTTCATGGATTCTAATGCAGAGAGGTGGCTTTCCTGCACGAGCATGCCTCACTTCCTTCTGAACTTTGACGATGAAGCCCAAACCAAACTTGTCCGCTTTGAACGGGATATCGAGAAGTTTCCCCCAAGTATCACATCTTCCTTCTTCAATTTCAGCACGAGCATCTTTGACTGAAACCATCTTTGGCGCGGCTTTAACAGCTTTGGACTCATCAGAGGAACATTTGGTAGCAGCAACCATCGGTGGCACGACTTCAAAGGCTTGACACGGGGTCTCAATGAATTCTCCATCCATCTCTATGTATTTGAACGAGTTGAGGTGGCTCACCATAAACTCTTCCTCACCACAGACAGTGATAATTCTTCCCTTGACAGGATATTTAAGCTTTTGATGGAGAGTTGAGGTTACTGCCCCAGCTTTATGGATCCACGGGAGGCCCAACAAACAAGAATAGACAAGACAGATATCCATGATGTAGAAGGTGGAATTGGAAATTTGGGAGCCCATCTTGATTGGAAGATCTACCTCCCTATGAATTATCCTTTTTGATCCATCGAACGCCCTTACAATGATATCACTTGGCTTTAAGACTAAACCTTCACAGTCTAGACGGTCTAATTCCCCATTAGGTAGTACATTTAGAGAAGAACCAGTGTCGACTAGCACATGTGCTAAGGTAGTCCCTTTTCATTCGACAGAAACATGTAGAGCTTTATTATGGTTCTTGCCAAGCGGTGTTAGGTCAACATCTGAAAATCCCAAGCCATTATCAGCCGTCAAGCTAGCCACGCAATTCTCAAATTGGTCCGTTGTGGTCTCATGAGGGACATGAGCCTTTTTCAGGAATTTGATTAATGTCCGAGCATGGGCATCGGAACAGAGTAGCAATGACAACATTGAAATATTAGAAGGGGTTTTCCCCAACTGTTCCAAAATCTTGAAGTCGCTCCTTTTTATTATCTTTAAGATCTCATTCATCTCATTCATCTCACAAGCGGAAGGTTCTCCATCAGCAACGTCCTTTGCGGGTATTTCAGTCACGACAGGCTCAACAACCTTCTCTTTCCCTCTTGTATCGGTACTTGGCTTGGCAGCAGTAATGCGAACGGGTGTCTTTGTAACAACTGGGGCGAGATATTGGGTGAAAAGATCCTCCCGGTTAGGGTTACCTTACTTGATCCAGTTATGTTGCCAACATCATCAGCTTTGTCTTCTTCGATCCATGCGTCTTGTTTTATCCCATGGTAAAACACCTCAGCACCATAGTTCCATGGTACTGCTTTGTTTGAAGAATATGGAATTGGTTCGGGATTGGTAATTATTAAGGGAGCAATAGTTGGTTCATTTGAAATCCTAATAGGGCCTTTGGAGGTGATCCTAAGAGGCTTGTTTGAGATGGTGATAATGGAGAGATCTTCACATTTATCAGTCAAGCTTTTAACAAGCGGGGTCTTCTCAAATAGAATTTTGTGGCTATCCATTAGGCGTTGAATGCCTTTCTTCATCCCTTCGCGTCCATTGAGTTGTTTAGTACAGCAAACACAGTCTTTTACACAACCAGAGAATATCCCAGCTTTCAATAGATTCTTTTTGATGATATTAAGCAGAGTAGTCAAGTCTTCAACAGAGGAAACAAAAATTGTATCTTCAACAACATTAACACCCTTGTCATGCTTCGGCATAGGCGCGGTGATTACATTCGGAGTTGGAGGAGGATCAAATTTAATAGTCTTGTTATCGATCAAATCCTGAATTTTGTTCTTCAAGGCTGAGCATTGGTCAGACTCATGCCCGGGGCTACTTGAGTGGTAAGCACATTTAGCGTTCGAATTATACTTTGGTAAAGAGGTATCAGGGTTGGCAGAAGGATCACGCAATGTCACCAAATTATCCTTGAGCAAGTGTTGTAAGGCTTGAGATAATGACATGCCTAACCTCGTAAATTGTCTTCTCGGAGTTTCAAAACATTGGTAATTAGCAGATGGTCTTGGAGCAGGAGTTGGATTGGAGATTCGGACAATGTTAACAGACAAATGATCATTCTTCTTGGTACGGGCCCTTGCCCCATACACAACATTGATTTATTTCTTTGCAGCAAAAGGTTTCTTGACAGGATTGGAAGTGGAGGTAGATGCCATGGAGATCATCCCACTTTTGATGCCGCTTTCAACTCTTTCACCGGTCAAGATTAGCTCGGTGAAACCAGAAGAAGAGCAGCCCACTAAAAGATTAAAGAATGGACTAGATAAAGTGCCCATAAACATGTCAATGTGCTCCCTATCAGTCAAAGGTGGTTGAACCCTACTGGCGAGGTCTCTCCACTTTTGTGTATATTATTTAAATCCTTCATTCTTTCCCATGGTCATATCTTACAACTGAACTCTTGTTGGCGCCAAGTCGGTGTTATACTGGTACTGATGGTAGAAGGCGGTAGCTAAGTCTTCCCAGGTATTGATACGGGAACCATCTAACTGATAAAACCATTCCAGTTGCGTTTTGGCTAAGCTCTCTTGGAAAAAGTGAGCCCAGAGCTTCTTATCAGTGGCGTGCGGCTGTATCTTGCGCACATAAGATTTCAGGTAGAGTTTTGGACAAGAGACTTCATCGTATTTTGCAAAGACTGGTATTTTGAATTTGTGGGGAATAACAACCCCAGAGATCAAACCCAAATCATCAAAATCTAAACCGGGGACGGGTTGGATCTCGACGGCCTTTAATCTGTCTTCTAACTGCTTATACTTGACATCGGCGGGTGGATACTGCTCGTCAAAATAATCATCATCAGATGCTTGATCATTAATATAGTCAGCCTGGGTACTCTTAACCTCACCATTCTGATTCTCGTCTTCTTCAGATGAGTCTTCCACTATCGGGATCTGACGAACCGACTCTTTGAACCTTCTGCCCATGTTGACTAGGGCTCTCTTCTTAGTTTTCTTCTTAACTTCCAGCAATTCCATCATATCTTGTTGCCCCTTGGCTAGGGCCAGTAGAGTCTCTTGGAATTGAGAGTTTTGTGTCTGAAGATCCTTCACAGTTTTCTCTAGATCCATCTTGCTGAAATATACAGCAGAAAGATAAGGAAACCTGTTATGTGAAAACCTGTCATGTTATGAAGCATGGAAGATTTATATGCAAATGATTTCAAAGATTAATGAGATTTAAATTTGTATAGACAAAAGAATGAACAAACGTCAATTTTCATTAATTAGTTCGAAAAGATTACAACATGCCTCTCGGGCTTACAAAATAACTCTTTAAGATAAAAATACTGAACGCATCCTCTTTGGTGCAATGTAAGCGTTCACGCTTTTCTCCTCATGTAGCTGCTTTGTAAGTTCCAAGACCCTCATTTCACTAGCATAGAATTGATCTTTGAAAGTATCTCATTCTTCCTTTAACTGAATCCAACCCTTTTGCAAGTCTTCAAGATAGGTAAGCATGTCTGGATGGAGGACAGTGTATGGGACATCTCCTTCAACCACAGGTTCCATGATGACTAATAAGATGGAAGGATAAGGCATCACAAGTTTATGAGCACAAGCTCGTACCCACATAAGGTAAGGCTCGAGAGTAATGGAATTCTTGTGTCCCATGGTCTTGCTATCCACTTTTCTTACCATCCTCCAAGCTCTTACAAACCTCTGGCGGTAGCTTTGATCGTCGCTCTCATAGTCGAATACCACTCCTTGGATGAGCATATCATGTGGACCATCCCTTTAGACATATCTAAACTAGCGTAAAGCCAAGCAGGGGTTGTAAGTGATACCTCCTCTAATGCTAAGCAAAGGGACATTAGGAAATTCCTCACAACGGTCGATGATATCTGAATGTCTGAGCGTCATGAGCCTATGGGACCACCTCAAACCTTATTCGTTCTTCAACATAGGTCGGGGAAGATGAGAAATAAACCATCTTTCCAAGAGATGAGTGCAACATATGAGGACTCCTCTCATAGTGCGAGTGTGGATAGATTGTAGGATATCTCCCAACAAAGGAGGCACCGGATTGCGAGACATGAAGATTTTGACAACATTGACATCTATGAGTTGATCAAGGTTTGGCAACAAAACCATCCCATAGATGATAAGGGCCAATATTTCTTCAAAATCTTGCAAGTCCAAAGAGTTCCAACAATCTCGAGCTTTCTCAAACAAGAACTTGGCTAAGAAACCTTTGACACCACTCCTTGTTTCCCAATTAGTTGTGATATCATATTGTTGCAAGTGTAGTGCTCGGGCAATCTCTTCAGGTCTTGGATCTCTTTCTGTACCATTGAAAGGTAGTTGATTGAGAATGGGAATCCTCAAGAGTTGAGAGAATTCTTCTAGAGTTGGCACAAGTTGATAATCGGGAAAAGTGAAGCAACGGTATAGAGGATCAAAGAACTGGAAAAGCACATTCATCATATCTTCATTTGTGCTAGAGGTAACCAAGTTTAGGAGGCCACCATATCTTTCAGTGAATGAAGAATTCTCAGGGACCCTTGATGCTAGCTCTTTGAGTTGAGAAGGAATTCTTACGAGATTGACTTGAATAGTTTTCCTGCAAATAGAAGCCATGTCCTACAATACAGAACAAAGATAAATCCCAAAAATACTTGAAATGGTTAGTGAGAATGAGTATGATGTTATGATGTTTAAGATGTTATGTACAAGTAAGCATATACACACAAGACAAACAAGTCCTTAGGTTTAGGCTTGCATGGAGTCTTATAGGTAAGTATCCTCTTGAAGTTTAGTTGGCTCAAACATGTCCTAGAAATAGTAATCGGGTTCTAAGGGACCTCAATATCACTGATCTTTCTTGTTGGGCATGGTTTCATCACGAGCCTCTTTAATAGCGACCAAAATATCCCAAGAAGTCTGATCTCAACGAGTGTAGTATCGAGTACCAACCAACTTCAGACTGCACCAAATCTGGTTATCTCACTACTTCCTAATGGCCAAAGTTGGTCAAGTAAAGGTTCTAAAGTTAGTTAGTGCTTCATGACACCACACAGCGGCCCCGTATTCTCCTTGACTATTCAAGGACTACCGGTACCCACAAATGTGTCACACTAACATAGTTATTTCTTAGACCATGTCGGTATACCCTGCACAGTTTCCATAATGTATTTCTACTTACCTATAAGGTATCCCAAATCTGGGTAGAGGATTAGAGCAAGCCCAAACAAGGAACCAAAATGTAAAGCAAACAAATCAAACAATGAAAGAAAGTAAAGGTGATCTAGCCCTAAGGTAACCCCACTTTTAAGTTTTTCTCCAGCAGAGTCGCTAGTTCTGTGATACGGTGGGAGAACTAACTTGAGTGTTTTGTGTTTTATCGCAAATGTTGCGGTTAGCCAGAGTTGCCACCGACTTTTCTTTTATCCAAAAGGAAAGGCTAAAAAGAACATGAAAGACCTTTTGAGATTATTTCTTGAGTTCGGGGGGTAGATTATGAAAAGGGAATGTGTTAGTACCCTTTTCAACCATAGTTATCTATGGTCTCTTAGTTGCTTGCTAGATCACTTGCTTTTGTTTGAAAATGTGCTTTGTGTGGTTTTTGAAAGTATTTTGAAAAGGTGCCTTCGTTTAGGCAAACTTTGTAATAGTTCTCGTTCGTAAGAACGTATATAAAGTGTTGAACTTTTGAAAAGATTTCATGTTTGGATAATGTTTTGAAAGTGTTGGTGTTTGTTTTGAAAATAAGCAAGGAGTCTTTGATTTAAAAATGAGCAAGAAACTAGGAACAATCTACCTACTCAAAATTCTTATTTCATTTCTTCCTTTCCTTTGATATTGCTATATTACCATTGATTTGGTAAGAAGCCTTATATTTGGATGTAGAGGAACGGGTGTGGGTCATCATATAGCCATGATAGCAATGTTGTGAGATATCTTAGCATTTTTCTTTGAGGGAATAAGATCATTTTTGAAAGGCAACATTGATAGCGTCATCGAGGAACTATGATCTTGTATTTTTTATTGCTTTTGGCTAAGATACCCCACATGCATAACATGGCCATTTTATAAGGCAACAAAGTGGAATTACCCTAAGGGTGCAAGTGTGCAGATGTGTTGGATTTACATGCATTGTTTTTGTCTTGAATTAGGGTTTGCTAATCATTGATTTTAGTCTTGCCATACAAACCCTAATTTACTAGCATTTAGATAAAGCGATAAATTGCGGAAAGTAAAAATACTAAGCTATTACATCATTAGGGGATGAGGTGTACAAATTTACAAATGGGGATTTGCAAGAAAATTAAACCTAATTAACTATTACAACCATATTGAATATTGTACAAAATTGAAAATAAAATGCAAGAATATAAATGGAAAAAGAAATGATTTTGGTTTGATTTTTTATGAAAGGGTTTTAATCTTGACCTAATTAAGAAAATGATTAATTAAAAATAAACAAAACAACTTAAACCTAAATTAATTAAGAAAGAAATTAGGTCAAAAAGTATTTTTAGGTTTTTTTATGAAAAGGTTTTAAATTAATAATAATAATGAAAATTAATTAATTAAAAGAAAACCTAAGCTCTAAATTAATTTTAATTTACAAGAGAATAATATAATAATTAAACCTAATTATCTAAACATTAATTAAAAAATAAATTAATTTATTAAAAGAAAATGTTTTTGTTCTTTTGTTTTATGAAGAAAATAAAATATATAAGTGTAAATAATAAAATAAAAATATTTTTATATTTTTTTAATAATAAAATAATAATAATAATAATAATAATAATAATAATAATAATAATAAAATATTAAAGAAAATGAAAATATAAAAGAAAAAAAATAAAAATGAAAAAATAAATAAAAAAAGATTTGGGTCAGCTGGTGTAAAAGTAGACAGGGGGTTAGAGGCCAGCAAAAAACAATAAAGCCCACTGGAGAGGCCCATGTACATGTTGCTGAAACAAAAAAAAAAAGTGGAAAAATGTGAAAAATGAACAAAAGGGTACCACAGGGGCTCGAACCTAGGTCCCAAAGGTTAACAGGTGTGGGCTTTACCACTGAGGTGGCTATACATCCATTCATTAATACAAAACCATAAATATATATTTGAAAACAAGTCAAGAGGCCAACTTCATCTTCTTCCTCGCGCCAATAAATTTTGAAAACTGTAACTTCAACAATTCTCAACCATTTTCAAAAGTGTAAACATGAAACTTGTGCATTCTTCCACCACGAATTCAACCATGTAACTAACTTAAGCTAACACTCAAAGATAAGGATGAATTTATGAAAGTACCAAATTCTGACCTAAACATTTCAGCAAGTTCAAACTCAAAATTCTCACTACTCAAGCAACATAAATAAAATCTATGGACATGTATAGTTTCAAGGCAATGATGTCTACATTTTATCTTCACAAATGCAAGCCTAACAATGCCTAAATAATAAGATGAAAAGTCAAAAAATGTACCTCAAAAATGGAAACCGTGAAATGAGTTTGAGCTTGATTCAAGGTGCTGCAATGATCGGGTTAGCTTCCTTGAGTCTCTAGGAAGCTAATGCAGTGCTTAGCTTGAGTTGAGAGTGGTTGAAATGGTCTGGAGAAGTCAAGTTGCAGACCCCTGTTTTTGGTTATGGAGGATGATAGAAATGGAGTTACAGTTCTGGAATAAGGATGGGGATGAGTTGTATTTGATATCTAGGAGCTTTTGGAAGTGAAAGGCCAAGAAATGCACGAGGGAAATGGAAGTTTGATATGTAAAGTCAGAACTTGCACAACAATGGTGTTTTGAGGCAATTTCTTGCTATAGGGGGTTTTGGGAGTGTTTCAGGGTGTTAATTCCCGTGTGTTAAGTTGCATAATAGTGTCTCAATGTATAGGAAAAGAATTTTGAGAGCTTTTGTTGATCAGAAGTACAAGTTCACATGTTATGACTCTTTTGCTTGATTTTGAAGAAAGCTTGAGAAATGTGGTTCCAATGCACGAGTACAAAGCTATCTAGAGTGGTTACAAGCTTTAAACATGTTTCTATGACTTTATATGTTGAGTGTGTGCTGAACAAACAAGTTAGAGGCTCAAGAAGAGTGGACTTTGTGCATAAAGCCACTTTTTCAAAATGGCAATGTCACCTTTCTTCCTAAAATGGTATTAAGCATGGGCAATGCATTGAATACTTGGATTAAAGCTTCTAGAAGCTGTGTAAAACATTAATTATGGATTGACAAACCAGTTTGAGGCCTGCAAAGAAAAGATTATGCAGCCTAGCATGGATTTGGTTCATGTGTTCATCAAGAAGTGGCTGGTAATTCAAGAATGAAACCCTAACTTATTTCCTTCGATTCTCAAGGCTCAAATATGATCTCAATTTGTTCTTGGACATTTTGGAAAGCTTGTAACATCCTCTACAACCTATATGTTGACATTTTTGAAAATTCATATTGGAACTATGTGAAAAATTGCCATGAAGTTAGGTCAAAATCCTGCCTAAACTAGGGCAAAATTTCACTAAGTTTCCAAGTTTCATGAACATGTCTTCACAAAATCATAACTTGAAATACATGAATTTCTAGAAGAAGTTGTGTTCTACAATGTTTTATATCTCTTTGAGATCTACAACTTTCATGTTGGAAGTTTCCTTTGAATCATCTTGCATCATGGTGTAAATTTTGCTCAAAGTTAGGAAAAAATATGAATCTTCCAACACTTAGAAAAATTTCTAAGTTTAGAAATTTTGACTTTTCAAAATGAAATTGTTGTACCCAAAAATTTTCCTTCCCATATTTCTCAAAACATTGCAAGAAAGATCTCCAAATTGCTCAAAGTAGTTCAAGGGTTGGCCAGACAAGCTCTCTCCTAAGGCAGTCTTCTCAAATTAGGGTTTTGTGTTGCATCAAGATCCTTGATTCCAAGTGACCCCAAGTTCTAAACAATATCCTAATATGTTCTCAAGATCATCCATGTCAAGTTTCAAGCCTTGCAGAGGAATTTTGCTCATTCAATTGCTCAAAAGGTCCAAAAATCGACTGTGTTGGGGCAAAAGTCAATTATGACCCACATACAGTCAAACTTCAAGATTTTTTGTCAACATTATCATTTTGAAAGATATTTCATCATTTGATCAAGGGTTGATCATGATTCATCAAGATTCAAAAGTTGCTAAATTAGGGTTTTGTAGGAAAAGTCAACTCAACTTTGACCAAGCATAACTTTCTCATACTTTATGCGAAATGATCCATCCATAGCTCATTTTTAAGAGGATTCAATTCCCTACAAATAATCTTCATACCCAAAGATCAAAATATGCATTCATAAGAAGTTATGAATTATGACATTATAGGTCATTTTTGAAAGTCAACAATAAACACCTTTTTGTCAAAGCTTCTAACTTGAGAATGGAAAATCAAAATGAGATGAGGCCAAAAGGTTTGGTTAGAGAACATCTCAAGATTTCTAAAAAGTCCAAGAACACCTCCAAAAGTTCAAAATTGAAGAAGTTATGCATTGGTGAAGTTAGACTTTTTTGCGAAATTGCCAAATGTCAACTATCCCCAAAAATTCAAATTTTGCCAAATGGGCTCATTCTCTTTCACTTGTTTTGAGTTTTCATTATTTCCCACGTGCTCTAGCCTTGGCCATGTGTTCATATTACATTTTTATTGTTTAATTTGATTTTTATTTGAATTAATTCATTTTAAATCAAATAAAATCACATAAAATCAAAAATATTGATAACCAAAGATCTTTTGATGATTATAGGTTTCAATGGACAGCTTGCACCATATCAAACTCGTATCAAAGCAATTGTACACAAAAAGATTCAAATCAAGCCAATTTTTGAAAGTGGTTCAAATCAAATCAAATCCACATCAAGAGCATTGATAGAGGAAGATTTGGACAAGGAATTCAGACCTAATGTATTATACAATACATAAGGAAGCGATGCATACAAGAATAAGGGTTGGAGATCAGTGGTAGAGGTAGAACAGAATTGGCAAAAATCAAGAAAAAGTGTGACTTCGAAATCAACCCTAGAGGCAGTTTCAAGGCTTGATATTGGTCTCAATCTCTTCCTGGCCATCTCCACAAGCGAAAGGAACCAAGACAACGAGTTTTCAGACCTCCCAGTACGCTGTAAGTCATCCACGAATTCACTATGTTCTTGAAATCGAAAATCTCTATTCTTGGACCCATTGTATAAAATAATTGCATCTTTGTGATCACCATGCCATTTGCAAGCTTTTGGCATTAATCAATTTCATTTATCTAACCTATATCACATATCACCATTGCTAGGGTTTTTCGTTCGCTTTTAGGGTTTTTTGTTTCAGGAAAAATTAGCTTTAGCAATGGCCATGGTTATGATCAGAAGAGGATGACGAGTTCAATCATGGTCCTAGAACTCATTTATATGGCCTGAGGAAGATTTTGGAATGAATCTACGATTTTAGCTGCAGATAAAAATCCGCAGGTAAAGGTTGCAGGATTAAGAGGACAGGGATGATGAGTTGTCATCCTCCCATAGGACCATCCGAAATACGCGCGTGTTTTTTTTTCTTTTTCTAACCATTGAATTTTTTTATATTATTATTACTGTGTGTTTTATTAACAACAAAAACCACTTGGCCTAGTGGTTGCCACGCTTGATTCCATGGCATATGGGGCTGGAGGTCAGGGGTTCGATCCCTGCCTCCAGCATTTGCTATTTTCTTAACAATTTTAGGTAATCATGTGCGTGTTCAAGTCTGAGGTCCACCATGCACATCCTTCCTCCATGCGCCAGATGGCCAGATGGCCAGATCTGGTGGCCAAGCCTCAAAGGCACACCATGAGCCAGTCAATGTATGTGCACAGGATCACAAAAAGTCAATTGGACCAGCATCAATTGGGCCAACAAACTGCTTTCAACACCTCCCAATAATCAGGCCCAATTTCTCATTCTCTTATACTTTGTTTATTTAATTTAATTATTTTATTTTGTTTTAATTAATTTATAACCAATAACATAATTTCTTTTTTATCTAAAAAATCACAAAAATACTTTTTATCCAATAAAATTTAAGAATTCTATTTTTTTTATTGATAAATACTAACTAATTAATTAGGTTTTTAATTCTAGAATAACTTTAATTTATTTTTGTAAATAAATAAAATCAATTAGAATTAATTATGTTTTAACATAATTTAATTATTTTAATTTCTTTCTTAAATTAACAAAAACTCCAAAAATATGTCATTTATTATTTTTCATCAATTAATTTATTTAATAATTAATTTAGTATTTAATTTAGGATTTAATTTCTTTTCTTAAATTAAAAAAACAACAAAAAAAGCATTTTCTTTTAAAAGGGTCAAAACCCTAATTTCGCCTCCGATTTAATTTCGCGTCGCGCTTTATTTTTCTTTATCCAATTAATGTATCTGCTCCTGGTTTGTAATAAATAATTAGTACATTTTATTTATTTTACCGCTTTATTTTATTTTCAAAGGGTTGCTTTTGGTGATGTAAATACCCGACGCCTTGTAATTTTAAATTCCGCCTTTAATTTCTGCAAATTATACAACTGCTATATGTTTGGTAATAGGGTCTGAATGACAAGAATGAATGCTTAATCTTAAAATCAAATTAGATCACCCTAAACATGTGCAAAGATAAAAATAACTGAAAACAACACATTCGCACATGCGCACTCCTAGGGTACACCCCACTTGGTTTCCTTCATACACGGTCATTGAGTATAGGTCGTTTTAGAGGTCGTCCTCTTGTCTAAAAGATCATAGTTGCCTCAAAATGGTTGCCTCGGATATTGTTGCCTCAAACAAATTATTTAAGACATTAGGGTTACCGCTAAGACGTCCTAACATTGCTTTGGTGACCGTATGTCCCTCATTCGAATTGACCCTCAAAACTCCAACGACGGTGCTATCTACTCACTAATAGTGGGATAGCATTGTCTAAAGGAAATTAGCATAGAACGATTCCTTTTTCGAGTAGGTAGATTAGTTCTTAGATACTTGCTCATCCAAAAAAAACAAAACTTTCTTACACTTACACTTTTACAATCAAGTTTTCAAAAAACACTTCATTACACTCTTGAAGACAGACGCAAGAGTTAAATCGAAGTTAAAACAAAGCTTTTCAAATCCACAAGCACAAAGAAAACATTTTGAAAATGATGAGCAAGTACCTAAGAGCCCGTAGATAACTACTGATAGAAGAGGTGCTAATACCTTCCCTTTCTATAATCTACCCCCCGTACTCAGAAATAATCTCGAAAAAGGAATTTTTCTGTGCTTTTTTCCTTTCCTTGTTAGATAAAATAAAAGTAGGTGGCGACTCTTGCTTACCGCGACATTTTGCAAAAACAAACGC
Source organism: Vicia faba (assembly GCA_948472305.1). Taxonomy (NCBI): domain Eukaryota; kingdom Viridiplantae; phylum Streptophyta; class Magnoliopsida; order Fabales; family Fabaceae; genus Vicia; species Vicia faba. The sequence continues at coordinate 1,009,599,840 of OX451735.1, forward strand.
AAAACGCAAACCAACATTCCAAAAACAGTCAGTTCTTCCCACCGTATCACAGAACTGGCGACTCTGCTAGGGAATAAAATAAGTGGGGTGTACCTTAGGAATAGTTCATCATATTGTTTTCAATTGCTTGATTTGTATGCTTTATCTTTGTGGGTTTGAATCGGAGTTACTATAGATCCTAACCTGGATCTGGGGATACCCTTTAGGTAAGTAGCAATAGATTGTGAAGGAACTGTACAGCGTAGACCGATACGGTTGAAGCAGTAGCTATGTTGGTGTGGCACTTTAGTTTGTACCGATATCCCTTGTGGTGGAACAAGGAGAATATGGGTTTTCTAAGGGGTCATTAAGCACCAACTAACCTTAGAACCTATAATTAACCAACTTGACCATAGAAAAGTAGCAGTATGCTACACTCATTAAGACCAAACTCTCGTGATGATTCCGGCCGCAAGAAAAGGTTGCCAAACTGGAATTATGACTGATCGAGGGTGGTCAGTGATATTGAGATCCTCTAGAACCCGGTTACTATTACTAGGATAGGTTGAACCAACTAAACTGAAAGAGGGTAATACCTAAACTCCATGCCAGCCTGAAATCTAAGGGCTACTGTGTGACTTGTTTGCCCTTACCATGTTTGCTATCTATGAATACTTGTGGTGTGTTTCTACCATAACATCATGACATTGCATGCATCTTGCATCAGACTAACCTATTTCAAAGATAGAGGGGATTCATCTTTGTTCCGTTTTGTAGGTCATGGCCTCTATGCGTAGAAACACTATTCGGATCAGCTTTGTACAGATTCCTATTCAACTTAGAGATTTGGTTTCCAAAGTTCCAGATACTTCATCCTTTATCAGAAGACATGGTCACCTCCTTGGGTTGGTCACTTCCAAAATGGATGAGCAGATGTTGAGTGTCTTGTGCCAGTTCTTTGATCCATTGTACCACTGTTTCACCTTCCCGGACTATCAATTGGTCCCTACCTTGGAAGAGTTCTCTGATCTACTTGGTATTTCTATTCTAGAGCAGACGCCATTTACAGGTTGGGAGAAAGCTCTTAGGCCAGAAGATGTTGCTACAGCCCTACATCTAACAAAGACTGAGGTAATGTCTAACTGTGAAACTCGGAGTGGGACAAAAGGCTTCTTGGCTAAGTTCTTGGTTAATCGGGCTAATCAGTTTTGGGACAGTTTGGATTTTCAAGCATTCAAAGACATCCTGGCTCTTCTCATTTATGGTTTGGTGTTGTTTCCTAACTCAGATTCTTTCGTCGACGTGAATGCAGTGAAGATTTTCATGTCCCGTAATCCTGTGCCCACTCTCTTAGGGGATATTCTTCATGCTCTTTATGCTCGTACTGCTCGGAAACGGGGAACCCTTATGTGTTGTGCACCATTGCTGGCGAGGTGGTTTATTTCTCACCTCCCCAAATCTGTTTTGAAGAACAAGGAAGGTATGGGATGGGCCTACAGAATTATGTCCTTGGCTCACACAGACATCATCTGGAGCACTAAAGACATGGAAAAAGTAGTTGTTATTGACCGGTGCAGAGAATACCCCAATGTTCCTTTACTTGGAATTAGGGGAGGGATCACCTATAATCCTTGTCTGGCCTTGCGGCAGTTTGGGCAAGCTAGAAGGGACGGACCTCATGAGTTATTGCTTCTGAGCATTGTTTTTGACTTCCAAGGGGATAGTGAGGAGCATCGCCGCAGGTTCATACGAGCTTGGAACAGGGTACACAGGTCTGATCCACACGAGTTAGGGATGAAGACCTCTCTTTCGATGGAACCATATCTCCGATGGGTTTGAATCCATGCCCAAAAGTTGGGAATGCCGTACGAAGTCGTCTTACCGGTAATTGTTGAGAATGCTGATGAAGAAGGGGTTCCTCCTACTGTCCTACATCCGTACATGCCAACTGACATTGGGGCATTAAAGAGGTCGTGGATCCAGTTGAGAGAAGAGCGGGATACTTACATAGAAAAGTATCACGAGAAGGAGCGGAAGATTCTAAAGCTTAGCTGGAGAATGAGAAGGTCCTCAATGATTATGTAAGCACAGAAAACGACCATGGGAGCGCTGATGTTTTTGTTATTTCTAGTTTTGATTTACTTTTCAGTATTTCCTTTTGTAACGCCTTAAGGGCATTTGTCAAACATTGTTTCAAGTTTGTTATCTAATAAAGTGTGTTTCATTTTGGTTTACGAATTTGAATCCCTAAAGTCTTTAAAATCATATCATACACATATCATTCCCATGCACCTCATTACAGGTACCCTTACAGGCTTCTCATCTTCTTCGCTGTTTATTTCAGCATCATGTCTGCTGAAACATCAACTGATCAAGCTATCAAGGCTCTACAAGCTCAAAACGCTCAATTCCAGGAAATGTTCATGAATTTGGCTAAGGGTCAGCAAGATCTGAAGACTCTTATCTTGAAGGATAAGAAGAAGAAGAAGAAGACGGTCCTCCTGAACATGGGTCGCAGATTCGGGAACAATTTGCGAGATGAAGTCAATTTATCCCACTCATCTGGAGGGGGAGAAAACCAAGAAGAAAGGAGGGCTCCTAGCCCTGTGGTTTCAGACAACGAGACTGACTTTGACGAAGACAAGTATCCTCTGGCTGAGGATAGGAATAAATAGCTTGAAGACCGGTTAAGTGCGATGGAGATCCAGAAGGTACCTGGGTTGGACTTTGGTGATTTGGGTTTGTAATATGGGGTAGTGATTCCCCACAAATTTAAAGCACCAATCTTTGCTAAATACGACGAGGTTTCTTGTCCAAAGTTGCACCTCCGCTCGTATGTTAGAAAGATCCAGCCATACACTGCTGATAAGAACCTCTAGATCCACTTCTTTCAAGATAGTCTCTCAGGGACTCAACTTGAATGGTTTTACCAGCTGGAAGGAGCTAGTATCCGTAATTGGGAAGCCCTTGCTGCTGCTTTTTACAAGTAGTACCAATACAATTCCGACCTCGCTCCCATGCCTACCCAACTTCAGGGTATGTCTATGGGTGCGAGCGAAGGTTTCAAAGACTACGCTCAGAAATGGAGGGACCTTGCTGGAAGAGTACAACCCCCGCTGGCTGACAGGGAGTTAGTGGATATGTTTCTAGGGACCTTGCCTGGTCCGTATTTCAACCATCTGATTGGAAGTTCATCGTCCGGGTTTACTGAGCTGATTATGACCGGGGAAAGAGTTGAGGCCGGTATCAAGAGCGGTAAGATACAGAAGGGTGCTTCGTCAAGTACTGAGAAGAAACCTTTTAAGAAGAAGTCCAGTGTAGTTTACAGTTCAAAAAGTCAGAATAGACCTGAGCGCCGCCAAGCAGTCAATGTGGTTGTTATATCAAGAACTGTTGTTGCCTCACAACGCAACAATCAGCCAAGAGCTGAGAGGCCGCGAAGACAATTCACTCAGCTCCATATGACCCTGTCTCAGATTCTGCCGCAGTTGCTAAAGACCAACTTGGTGATTCCGAAGGAAGCCCCGAAGAATCCCAATACAACATCACCGCTGTACAATCTGAATGCCCGTTGTGCTTTTCATTCTGATAGCCTGGGGCATGATACAAATGATTGCTGGGTCCTGAAGAATAAGGTACAGGATTTGATTGATGCTAAGGAGATTGAGTTTGAAGCGCCCAAAAAGCCTAATGTTATGACGGCTCTGATGCCCATGCATGGAGTGAATGTTGTAGATGAAGACTCATTTGTGGTTTCTGTGAAAGATATTTCTAATCCATTGATGACTGTGAAGAAGAACCTTCTGTTAGCCAGTTTATTTCTGGGCTGTGGCGAAGGTTGCTGTATGTGTTCCGTCCTACCTACCGGTTGCCATCTATTGAAGTCAGGTGTCCAACGCCTGATGGATAACAAAGAAATTATGTTTGAGAAGACTTTTGTTCCTTTGGTTCTTGTTGAAGAAGTTGCTATAATCACCATTTTCGACAATTCTTCCAAGGCTTCCTCGAGAAAGCCTGTTAGAATTATATTTGTTCCGAGAATCGCTCCCTTGATCATTACTGTTCCTGGACCTATCCCCTATACGTCAGATAAGGCTGTCCTGTGGCACTATGGGGCTGACGTGTATTATCACGGGGTTAAACAAGATTTGAGTGCTGAAGAGGCTGATACTGACGTCAGCAATATTGTTGGATCTAGTAAAGTCACTCGCAGCGGAAGACTTTTATCCCTTGAGATCTCTCCACCAACTGTTCGGAAGCCTGTTGTTATTACACCGGCCAATACATCTGCTACTGTCCCTGCTCAAGTTCCAATTCTTACCCCTGTCACCGAGTCAGCTGACACTCGGGGCAAAGGGACCACCGGTGAGCCTTCTCGGATGGAGGCACCGAAGAAGATTACTGTTGAAGCCTCTAGACAAGAGATGGAGGAAATTTTAAAGATCATCAAGAAAAGCGACTATAATGTAGTTGAACAGCTGGGGAAAACCCCGTCGAAGATCTCTATGTTGTCTTTATTGTTATGTTCAGAGGCCCATTCTAAGGCTCTGATTGCTTTCCTAAAGACTGTGCACGTGCCGCAGGAGACATCAGCTAATCAATTTAAATATTGTGTGGCTAGTCTGACAGCAGATAATGGCTTGGGTTTCTCCGATGCAGACTTGACTGCTAAGGGGAAGAATCACAATGACGCCCTGCATGCCTCCATTGAGTGCAGAGGCACTACTCTAGCTCATGTATTGGTGGATACTGGGTCCTCGTTGAATGTTTTGCTTAAGAAAGCTTTAGACCGGTTAGACTGTGAAGGGTTGAAGTTGAAGCCGAGTAACATTGTGGTCAGGGCCTTTGACGGGTCCAAGAGAATGGTACATGGAGAAGTGGATATTCCAGTTAAGGTTGGTTATCAGATTTTCACGTCTACATTTTATGTGATGGACATTCGGCCATCTTATTCTTGTTTGTTGGGTCGCCCATGGATCCACAAAGCTGGGGCGGTAACGTCTACACTCCACCAGATGCTGAAATACCCAGTGAAAGGGAAAATTGTTATGATACGAGGAGAAGAGGAGTACATGGTGAGCCACCTCAACTCTTTTCGGTATGTGGAGATGGATGGGGAGTTCATTGAAACCCCGTTTCAACATTTTGAAGAAGTCCCTCAGACGCTGGCATCAACTGAAACTGTTACTGAAGATCCTCCAATGAAGATGGCTTCCCTCAAGGATGCCCGGGCTGTGGTTGAGAAAGGTGGGTGTGCAAATTGGGGCCAACTCCCTGACTTTGCACATAAGACTAACAAGTTTGGTTTGGGTTTCACTGCAGGAGCTCAAAGGGATGTTTGGCATGCGCGGATCGGAGGACCTCCCCTGCTTATTAATAATTCAGGAGTGAATGTCATTGAAGACGATGTTGAAGAATCTGAGTTTGACTGTTGGATCTACCCGACTACTGATGGTGGACTAAGCAATTGGACAACAAAGGACTTCGTCCGAATTTCTTTTATTACCCATTAATGAGACTTTTTGTTTTGAGTTTGTAACAGACAATTTTTAAACTTTACGGCCTGGTGCCTTACCCGAGGCACCATGGTTTTGTTTGTGAGGGCTTTATATGTGTTGTTACCATATATCATTAATAAAAGCATTGGACATTTCTTGCATTTCAAATTTTGCGCTCCTTGTTTTTCTTTTTATCTTGCAAAACAGCTATTTTACACACACTCACATATACAGGTCTACGTCCACTCTAGATCCCACTGATAACGACTCTGCTACTGTCGGTTATGACTTTGAAAGTCCGATCAACTTAGTTGAAGATGATTACGAAGTTCCTGGTGAACTTGCTAGACTGTTACTTCAGGAAGAGAGGGCCATACAGCCGCATGAAGATCCAGTGGAAACAGTAAATCTAGGTACAGAGGTAGACAAGAAAGAGGTTAAGATCAGTGCAAATTTGGAAGCTAGTGTTAAGCAACGGTTGATTCAGATGTTGCGTGACTACGTTGAGATCTTTGCCTAGTCTTATAAAGATATTCCTGGGTTGGATACCGATATTGTGGTTCACTGATTGCCTACCAAGGAAGATTGTCCTCCAGTGAAACAGAAAGTCCTCTGAATGCGTCCAGAGATGTCTGAGAAAATCATGGCTGGAGTGATGAAGCAGTTTGACGACGGTTTTCTAGCAGTTACTTCTTACCCATAGTGGGTGGCCAACGTGGTTCCTGTGCCAAAGAAGGATGGTAAAGTTCGAATGTGTGTTGACTATAGGGATCTGAACAGAGCAAGTCCCAAGGATGATTTCCCTCTACCTCATATCGACGTTCTGGTTGACAACACCGCACAGCATAAGGTCTTCTCCTTTATGGATGGTTTCTCCGGTTATAATCAAATTAAGATGGCTCCCAAAGACATGGAAAAGACAACCTTTGTTACTCAATGGGGTACCTTTTGCTACAAGGTCATGCCTTTCGGATTGAAGAATGTTGGGGCAACGTATCAGCGCGCCATGGTCGCTTTGTTCCATGACATGATTCATCATGAGATTGAGGTATACGTCGATGACATGATTGCAAGATCCCAGACTAAGGAAGAACATCTGGACCATCTTCAGAAGCTATTTGACAGGTTGAAGTTGTACAAGCTAAGGTTAAACCCGAACAAGTGCACCTTCGGGGTGAGGTCTGGTAAGCTGTTGGGTTTCGTTGTAAGTGACAAAGGTATTCAAGTGGATCCCGCAAAGGTGAAGGCTATACAGGAAATGCCAGCTCCCCGAATAGAAAAAGAAGTCAGAGGCTTTCTGGGACGTCTGAACTACATTGCCCGATTCATATCACATGTGACTGCTACTTGTGAGCCAATCTTCAAGTTACTGAAGAAAGATCAAGTGGTAAGATGGAACGATGAATGTCAGGCCACTTTCAAAAGGATCAAAGAGTATCTCCAAGAGCCACCCATTCTGATGCCTCCAGTTGAAGGAAGACCTCTGATCCTATACTTGACAGTACTCGATAATTCAATGGGGTGTGTGATGGGGAAGCATGACGAGTCTGGCCGAAAAGAGCATGCTATTTATTACCTTAGCAAAAAGTTTACCGAATGCGAGACTCGATACTCGTTGCTTGAGAAAACTTGCTGCGCTTTGGCATGGGCTGCTCGCCGGCTGAGACAGTATATGCTGACTCACACTACTCTATTGATATCAAAGATGGATCCAATCAAGTATATCTTCGAAAAGCATGCCTTGTCTGGAAGAATAGCAAGATGGAAGATGATCTTGACTGAGTATGACATCCAATATATGACCCAAAAGGCAATCAAGGGAAGTGTGTTGGCAGATCATTTGGCACATCAGGCAGTGGACGATTACCAGTCTATGAACTTCGAGTTCCCGGATGAGAATATCATGATAGTGACTGACTGTGAGACACCTGGACCGGATGAAGGACCTGAGGAAGGATCCCGATGGTCTATGTACTTTGATGGAGCTTCAAACACTTTGGGTAATGGCATTGGCGCCGTGATCATATCCCCTGAAGGCTCTCATACTCCATTCACCGCCCGACTATGTTTCAACTGCACCAATAATATGGCGGAGTATGAAGCGTGCATCATGGGTCTTCGAGCAGCAATTGACCTAAGGATTAAGTTCTTAAGTGTATTCGGAGATTCCGCTCTAGTGATCAATCAGATCAAAGGCAAGTGGGATATTAAACACCCCAATCTTATTCCTTACAAAGAATATGTGTTGATGTTGCTTCCGCACTTCGAGGAGAAAACCTTTGAACACTTCCCTAGAGAGGAGAATCAGTTGGCAGACGCGCTGGCTACGATGTCTTCTATGTTCAAGGTCAGATGGGACAATGAGGCTCCCCAGATTACCATTGAGATATTGGAAGAACCTGCACATTGTTGTGACATTGAGACTGAAGAGGTATCAGATAAACCCTGGTTCCACTAGGTGAAGAGGTATCTTAAAGCTCAAGAGTACCCCGAGGGTGCATCTGTTAATGATAAGAAGTTTTTGAGGAGGTTCGCGGGGAAGTTCTTCATCAGCAATGGTATCCTTTACAAGCGTAACCACGATTCAACCTTGCTGTGTTGTGTGGATAAGAACGAAGCAGAAAGAAATATGGTAGAGTTACATGAAGGTACTTTCGGGACTCATTGTAGTGGACACACCATGGTGAAGAAAATCCTACGGGCAGGATATTATTGGTCCACAATGGAAGCCGACTGTTATCAGCATTCTTGGACCTGTCACAAGTGTCAAGTCTATGCTGATAAGGTGCACATAACTCCAGTACCTCTGAACGTCTTGACCGCTCCTTGGCCTTTTGCAATGTGGGGCATCAACATGACCGGCGAGATCAGACCTACGGCATCTAACGGGTATCGTTTCATCTTGGTAGCTATTGATTACTTCACGAAGTGGGTTGAAGCAACTTCCTTCGCTACCGTAACCAAGAATGTCGTGGCACGGTTCATTCGGCACAATCTGATCTGTCGATATGGTGTACCAGAGAGGATCATTACAGACAATGGTACAAATCTCAACAATAAGATGATCACCGAGCTCTGCAAGAAATTCAAGATACAGCATCATAACTCTTCTCCCTACCGGCCGAAGATGAATGGGGCTGTAGAAGCGGCTAATAAGAACATTAAGAAGATTGTGCAGAAGATGACGGTGACATACAAAGACTGGCACGAGATGTTACCATTTGCTCTTCATGGGTACCGTACTTCAGCGCGGACGTCAACAGGGGCAACACCCTATTCCTTGGTTTATGGCATGGAGGCCGTCTTGCCCATTGAAGTTCAGATACCCTCTCTTCGGATTATGAAGGATGCTGGTTTGAGCGAAGATGACTGGATTCAGACCCGGCTTGATCAGTTGAACTTAATCGACGAAAAGAGACTTACTGTTATTTGTCATGGTCAGACGTATCAAAAGCGGATGATCAAGGCATTTAACAAGAAAGTTAGACGACAAGAGTATCAGGTTGGGGATCTGGTGATCAAGCGCATTATCTTACCTCAAGGTGATCCCAGGGGCAAATGGACCCCTACTTACGAAGGGTCATTTGTGGTTAAGAACATTTTCTCAAGAGGAGCTATGATTCTAACCACCATGGATGGTGACGACCATCCTCACCCCGTCAATGCAGACATAGTGAAAAGACACTACGCATAATCAAAGACCCGCTAGGTTGACTGGCCTAGGAAAAAATAAGGGCTTCCCGGCGAACCAATAGGGTTCGGGCAAAAATAAGGGATGAAAATAAAAAAATATGTACACCCGGCAAGTCGAAAACCTGAAAAGGCGGCTTGGGCAAAAAGGGGTATCCCGGTGGACTGAAAACCCGAAAGGGCGGTCCAGGCAAAAATTAGGGATTAAAGCGTAACATTATGTCTCATTGGATCATCTTGCAACCAGACTTCGGTATCGACTATCAAGTTCAGACGGCACTAATCAATATGATCTACCTTCAACCAAGTAGCAAAGTGATGAGATGATCGAGGACATAAGGGCAATAGTAGAGTTGGAACCTAGTGGGATTATTCACATAGTGTTTTTCTTTGTTTTCACAAATTGTATAAATTCTATTTTTTCGGCGGCGTTCTCTTACTAGGACGTCAGCCTCTTGTACAAAAATGCCTATTTACAGGCCAAACTTCAAAATCAATACAATTCATTTTCAAATAAATTTCAACTGTTTTTTTCCTTTATCTGTTTTATTTTGCAAAGAACGTCCAATGTTCATTTTTGATATATGCATTTGACATTAATTGCTGCTAATGAATATTTACATGTGAAACAAAAGACCATTACTTGTAATATCATAAACAGGGGCAATAAGAATTGTCCAAACTGTACAGTTGCTCTGTCCACCAGGTACAGGATAAATTCAGCTGAAATACTTTCACTCCCCGCAGAGTAAGAGAAGGCAGTAATGTTAGCTCTCCCCAGCTGAGACTCACTACTGTGAATGAATCGGTAATATTCTCCCCAAGCAGAGTTTATCTATCATCAGCACTGAAAAGTCTTATCATCCCCGGCGGAATACAAAATATCCCCAGTGGAGTTTGGAAAGTTTCCCCAGCGCAGTCTGAAAAAGTCTCCCTAGTGAAGTTCGGAGAATCATCCCCAGTAGACTCTGGCAGATTGTCCCCAGTAGAGCCTAAAAGGTTACCCCCAGTAAGGTCGCTATTGGAAAAATCATCCCCAGCGGAGTTCATTCCTTTCACAAGCAGAAACACGAATCCCTCAACAGGATTTAGTATCACCAGCAACGGTAATTTTATCCCCAACTGAATTTATCAGCGGAATCCTCAGCAGAGCATCTCTTCCCTACAGAGTATCTCCTCATCAGTTTATTCCCCAGAGAAGTTATCCTCTCCTGTGGGTTTATTCTCACAATCATCTTCATTCGCTATCCCCAGCGAAAACAAAGAATTCAGCTCTTTTCTCCAGCAGCTACCCGGGATTTATTTTCCCCAGCTAAAAACATTACATTTCCATGCGTCATGACACATGCATATACGCATCATACAACACAATATCATTTATTTTGAGAACATTTGCTTGATACATATCATGCATTACATACAACTAACCTTTATCTTTCAGGAAGGATGCGGTTAAATTCTCACAAAATTCAAAGCTATGAAGCTTTTTCCTCCGTTGAATTACAGGCGAGTTCCTAAATCTCAGTAGAGAAGTTTTCTCAGTTGAATTACGGGCGATTTCTTAAATCTCGACGAAGATGTTTCCCCAGTTGAATTACGGACGAGTTCTTAAAACTCAGCAGAGATGTTTACTCAGTTGAAGTACAGACAAGTTCCTAAATCTCGACAAAAGTGTTCCTCCGTTGAATTACAGACGAGTTCCTAAATCTCAGCAGAGAAGTTTTCTCAGTTGAATTAAGGGCGAGTTCTTAAATCTAGACGAAGATGTTTCCCCAGTTGAATTACGGCAAGTTCTTAAAACTTAGCAGAGATGTTTTCTCAGTTGAAGTATAGACAAGTTCCTCAATCTCGACAAAAGTGTTCCTCCGTTGAATTACAGACGAGTTCCTAAATCTCAGCAGAGAAGTTTTCTCAGTTGAATTACAGGCGAGTTCTTAAATCTCGACGAAGATGTTTCCCCAGTTGAATTACGGACGAGTTCTTAAAACTCAGCAGAGATGTTTTCTCAGTTGAAGTACAGACAAGTTCCTAAATCTCGACAAAAGTGTTCCTCCGTTGAATTACAGACGAGTTCCTAAATCTCAGTAGAGAAGTTTTCTCAGTTGAATTACGGGCGAGTTCTTAAATCTCGACGAAGATGTTTCCCCCAGTTGAATTACGGACGAGTTCTTAAAACTCAGCAGAGATGTTTTCTCAGTTGAAGTACAGAAAAGTTCCTAAATCTTGACAAAAGTGTTCCTCTGTTGAATTACAGACGAGTTCCTAAATCTCAGCAGAGAAGTTTTCTCAGTTGAATTACGGGCGAGTTCTTAAATCTCGACGGAGATGTTTCCCCCAATTGAATTACGGACGAGTTCTTAAAACCCAGTAGAGATGTTTTCTCAGTAGAAGTACAGACAAGTTCCTAAATCTCGACAAAAGTGTTCCTCCATTGAATTACAGACGAGTTCCTAAATCTCAGCAGAGAAGTTTTCTCAGTTGAATTACGGGCGAGTTCTTAAATCTCGACGAAGATGTTTCCCCAGTTGAATTACGGACGAGTTCTTAAAACTCAGCAGAGATGTTTTCTCAGTTGAAGTACAGACAAGTTCCTAAATCTTGACAAAAGTGTTCCTCCATTGAATTACAGACGAGTTCCTAAATCTCAGCAGAGAAGTTTTCTCAGTTGAATTACAGGCGAGTTCTTAAATCTCGACGAAGATGTTTCCCCAGTTGAATTACGGACGAGTTCTTACAACTCAGCAGAGATGTTTTTTTAGTTGAAGTACAGACAAGTTCCTAAATCTCGACACCTCAGTTGAATTACGGGCAAGTTCCTAAATCTCGACACCTCAGTTGAATTACGGGTGAGTTCCTTTCCCTCAACAAAGATCAGACTTCCCCAATGGAATCTTCCTCGATAGTAGGTATGCAAGCTCTCGCTAAGGAATCTCTTATGCAACCGACACTTCTCCAAATAGCATCTGTAAGCCCATTCCCGACATCACAAAGCAACTACCACTTCATGCGAGTGCAAATTTCTGGGCACTCTAGTGTTCAATCCTCTTCCACCTTCGGATCACAAAAGGCACGAAAGCCAATCTACATCCTCAGGTTTAAGAAGATTGAATAGGGGCAGCTGTTGTACCACAAAATTTGCCCTCCCATATTTCTTAAAACATTGCAAGAAAGATATCCAAATTGCTCAAAGTAGTCCACGGGTTGGCCAGACAAGTTCTCTCCTAAGGCAGTCTACTCAAATTAGGGTTTTATGTTGCATCAAGATCCTTGAGTCCAAGTGACCCCAAGTGCTTACCAATTTCCTAATATGTTCTCAAGATCAACCATGTCAAGTTTCAAGCCTTGCATAGGAATTTTTCTCATTCAATTGCTCAAAAGGTCCAAAAATCGATTGTGCTAGGGCAAAAGTCAACTGTGACCCACATACAGTCAAACTTCAAGATTTTTTGTCAACATTCTAATATTGAAGGATATTTCATCATTTTATCAAGGGTTGATCATGATTCATCAAGGATTGCTCAAAATTCATCAAGATTCAAAAGTTGCTAAATTAGGGTTTTGCAGGAAAGGTCAACTCAACTTTGACCAAGCATAACTTTCTCATACTTTATGAGAAATGACCCATCCAAAGCTCATTTTGAATAGGATTTAATTCCCTACAATCCATCATCATACCCCAAGATCAAAATATGCACTCACAAGAAGTTATGAATTTTGACATTATAGGTCATTTTTGAAAGTCAACAAAAAACACCTTTTTTTTCAAAGCTTCTAACTTGAGCATGGAATATCAAAATGAGATGAGACCAAAAGGGTTGGTTAGAGGACATCTCAAGATTTCTAAAAAGTCCAAGAACACCTCCAAAAGTTCAAAATTGAAGAAGTTATATATTGGTGTAGTTGGACTTTTTTGCAAAAATGCCAAAAGTCAACTATCCCCAAAACTTCAAATTTTGCCAAATGGGCCCATTCTCTTTCACTTGTTTTGGCCATGTGTTCATATTATATTTTTATTGTTTAATTTTATTTTTATATGAATTAATTCATTTTAAATCAAATAAAATCACATAAAATCAAAAATATTGATAACCAAAGATCTTTTGATGATTATAGGTTCCAATGGACAGCTTGCACCATATCAAACTCGTATCAAAGCAATTGTACATAAAAAGATTCAAATCAAGCCAATTTTGGAAAGTGGTTCAAAGCAAATCAAATACACATCAAGAGCATTGATAGAGGAAGATTTGGACAAGGAATTCAGACCTAATGTATTGTACAATACATAAGGAAGCGATACATACAAGAATAGGGGTTGGAGATCAGTGGTAGAGGCAGAACAAAATTGGCAAAAATCAAGAAAAAGTGTGACTTCAAAATCAACCCTATAGGCAGTTTCAAGGCTTGATATTGGTCTCAATCTCTTCCTGTCCATCTCCACAAGCGAAAGCAACCAAGACAACGCGTTTTTAGACCTCCTAGTGCGTTGTAAGTCATCCAAGGATTCACTATGTTCTTGAAATCGAAAAATCTCTATTCTTGCATCCATTTAATAAAATAATTGCATCTTTGTGATCACCATGCCATTTGTAAGCTTTTGGCATTAATCAATTTCATTTATCTAACCTATATCACATATCACCATTGCTAGGGTTTTTCGTTCGTTTTTAGGGCTTTTTGTTTCAGGAAAAATTAGCTTTAACAATGGTCATGGTTATGATCAGAAGAGGATGACGAGTTCAATCATGGTCCTAGAACTAATTTATATGGCATTAGGAAGATTTTGGAATGAAGCTACGATTTTAGCTGCGGATAAAAATCCGCAGGTAAAGGTTGCAGGATTTAGAGGACAGGGATGATGAGTTGTCGTCCTCCCATAGGACCATTCGAAATACGCGCGCTTTTTTTTTTCTTTTTGTGACCATTGAATTTTGTTTTTTATATTATTATTACTGTGTGTTTTATTAACAACAAAAACCACTTGGCCTAGTGGTTGCCACGCTTGATTCCAAGGCATATGGGGCTGGAGGTCAGGGGTTCGATCCCTGCCTCCAACATTTGCTATTTTTCTTAACAATTTTAGGTAATCATGTGCGTGTTCAAGTTTGAGGTCCACCATGCACATCCCTCCTCCATGCGCAAGATGGCCAGATGGCCAGATCTGGTGGCCAAGCCTCAAAGGCACACCATAAGCCAGTCAATGCGTGTGCACAGGATAACAAAAAGTCAATTGGACCAACATCAATTGGGCCAACAAACTGCTTTCAACACCTCCCAATAATCAGGCCCAATTTCTCATTCTCTTATACTTTGTTTATTTAATTTAATTATTTTATTTTGTTTTAATTAATTTTTAACCAATAACATAATTTCTTTTTTATCAAAAAAATCACAAAAATACTTTTTATCCAATAAAATTTTAGAATTCTATTTTTTTATTGATAAATACTAACTAATTAATTAGGTTTTTAATTCTAGAATAACTTTAATTTATTTTTGTAAATGAATAAAATCAATTAGAATTAATTAGGTTTTAACATAATTTAATTATTTTAATTTCTTTCTTAAATTAACAAAAACTCCAAAAATATGTCATTTATTATTTTTCATCAATTAATTTATTTAATAATTAATTTAGTATTTAATTTAGGATTTAATTTCTTTTCTTAAATTAAAAAAATAACAAAAAAAGCATTTTCTTTTTAAAGGGCAAAACCCTAATTTCTCCTCCGATTTAATTTCGCGTCGCGCTTTATTTTTCTTTATCCAATTAATGTATCTACTCCCGGTTTGTAATAAATAATTAGGACATTTTATTTATTTTACCGCTTTATTTTATTTTCAAAGGGTTGCTTTTGGCGATGTAAATACTCGACGCCTTATAATTTTAAATTCGGCCTTTAATTTCTGTAAATTATACAACTGTTAGATGTTTGGTAATAGGGTCTGCATGACAAGAATGAATGCTTAATCTTAAAATCAAATTAGATCACCCTAAACATGTGCAAAGATAAAAAATAACAGAAAACAACACATTCGCACATGCGCACTCCTAGGGTACACCCCACTTGGTTGCCTTCGTACACGGTCATTGAGTATAGGTCGTTTTAGAGGTCGTCCTCTTGTCTAAAAGATCATAGTTTCCTCGAAACAGTTGCCTCGGATATTGTTGCCTCAAACAAATGATCTAAGACATTATGGTTATCGCTAAGGCATCCTAACATTGCTTTGGTGACCGTATGTCCCTCATTCGAATTGACCCTCAAAACTCCAACGACGATTCTACCTATTCACTAATAGTGGGATGGCATTGTCTAAAGGAAATTAGCATAGAACGATTCCTTTTTCGAGTAGGTAGATTAGTTCTTAGATACTTGCTCATCCAAAAAAAAACAAAACTTTCTTACACTTACACTTTTACAAACAAGTTTTCAAAAAAAACTTCATTACACTCTTGAAGACAGACGCAAGAGTTAAATCGAAGTTAAAACAAAGCTTTTCAAACCCATAAGCACAAAGAAAACATTTTGAAAATGATGAGCAAGTACCTAAGAGCCCGTAGATAACTATAGATAGAAGGGGTGCTAATACCTTCCCTTTCTATAATCTACCCCCGTACTCAGAAATAATCTCGAAAAAGGAATTTTTCTGTGCTTTTTTCCTTTCCTTGTTGGATAAAATAAAAGTCGGTGACGACTCTTGCTTACCGAGACATTTTGCAAAAACAAACGCAAAACGCAAACCAGCATTCCAAAAACAGTCAGTTCTTCTCACCGTATCACAAAAATCTTGATTTTTTTTATTTCTTGATGAACAAGTGTCATATTTTGACATGTTTTGATGAATTGTGATCTTTGGGACTTGATTTTGACCAAAAAGTCAAAGTTTGACTTTTTAGTGTATAGTTGACTTTTGATCAGTTGACTGAAAATCAATTATCAATCAATTGATCTTGAGGAATGTTTTGAGACATGCAATCAGGTCAAAATTATGCATTTTAATCCTTGAGATCATAACTTAAACCAATCAATCAATTTCTAGGTCAAAAATCAGAAATTGCACCTTCTCTGTCAAAATCCTAATTTTGACCATTTTGCCCTTTTGATGATCTGATCAAATTTCTTGAGGAATTATGGTCCAAACTTGATCAAATGACATGTATGAGTTCATGATGTTGATATGGATAAAAAAATATGAAGTTTGACTGTAAATTGACCACAGTTGACTTTTTCCCCAATACAATTGATTTTTAGGTCAACTGATCAATTAACTGGGCAAAAACGTGATCTAAAGCTTGAAACTTGACATGAGCAATCTTTAGGGTCCAAAATGATCCATGAAATTCATATGGGGCATCAAAAGTCCATTTGTCCTTGTGTAAACTCAAACCCTAATTTTCAGTCATTAGTGTTTGAGGAGGTGTCTTGAGCTGATCAACCCTTGTGTAGTCTTGAACCAAAGGAGATCTTGTGAGAGATTACTTTATAAATGAGAGGAAAAATTTTAGGGTACAACATGAGCCATGTTCTAAAAAATAGACACAAATATAAGTCCTAAAAGTCCTTGAAATGGTTAGTGTGATATGCCATGTTATGATGTTATGATGTTATGTACAAACAAATATATACATGCACACAAACATATCCTTAGGTTTAGGCTTGCATGGATTCCATAGGTAAGTACCCTATGGAAGTATAGTTGGTTCAAATTGTCCTATTAAAAGTAACCAGGTTCTAAGGGATCTCATTATCACTGATCTTTCTTCATCGAGCATTGTTTCAGCGCAAGCCTCCTTATTGGCGACCGAAATATCCCAGAAGTCAGATGTCAATGAGTTTAGTGTCGAGTATCA
The DNA here is from genome assembly GCA_948472305.1 of Vicia faba. Lineage (NCBI taxonomy): Eukaryota > Viridiplantae > Streptophyta > Magnoliopsida > Fabales > Fabaceae > Vicia > Vicia faba. The sequence goes on from OX451735.1 coordinate 1,009,616,859, forward strand.
ACCAACTTCGGACTGCACCAAATCTGGCTATCTCACTACTTCCTATTGGCCAAGTTGGTTCAATTAAAGGTTCTAAGGTCATTTGGTGCTTCATGACACCACACAGCGGCCCCGTATTCTCCTTGACTACTCAAGGGCTACCGGTACCAACAAATGTGTCACACCAACGTGGCTATCGTTTCAACCGTGTCGGTATACCCCGCACAGTCCCCACGATCTATTGCTACTTACCTAAAAGGTGCCCTAGATCCGGGTTTAGGATCTTTACAAGTTAACCCAAGTAAAACCCTTAAAGATAAAGCAATCAAAACATGCAAGGAAAGAAAATTAAATATGGCCTAAGCTCTAAGGTAACCCTACTTTTTTTTATTCCCCAGCAGAGTCGCCAGTTCTGTGATACGGTGGCAGAAACGACTGTTATACAGGTTTTTCATTTGTATTTGCAAATGTTGCGGTAAGCAAGACTCGCCACTGACTTTTATTTTATTCAACAAAGTAAAGGTTGAAAATAACAGAAAAAGACATTTCGAGAGTTTTCTGAGTAAGGGGGGTAGATTATGAAAAGGGGAGGTGTTAGCACCCTTTCCATCTGTAGTTATCTATGGGCTCTTATTTTCTAGCTCACTTTAGAAAATGCTTTCTTTTTATGTAAGTGTGTTTGAAAATATTTTTGAAAATACGCCTTGGAGAGGCAAACTTTGTAATGTTTCTCGTTTCATTGAGAACGTATACAAAGTGTTTTTTGTCTTTGAAAACATTTAGAAAAAGAGTTTGTGTACGTGTGAAAAATTGTTTTATTTGTTTTTTATGAGCAAGCAACTATAAGCAGTCTACCTACTCGAACGGCCTTTGTTCTTTTCCTCTTTTCCTTTAGACAGTGTTATCCTACTATTAGTCAGTAAGTAGCCCTATCGTTGGATGTTTGAGGGACATTCGAAGGGACGTTTATACAGTCACAAAGGCAAATGGGCAAGAAACTTTAGTAACTACCCTAGGGTTTTAAGATCATATCGAGGCAACGTCGAGAGGGTCATCGAGGGAGTTATGATCTTTAAACCAGAGGGTAGCCACTAAAATTTCTCACGTTTCGAGAGATGTCATTGTTTTCCGGAGGCAACCGAAATGGGGGTACCCTAGAGGTGCGTATGTGAAATTGTGTTTGTATTCAGTTATTTTTGTCTTTGCATTAGGTTTGCTAGAGTTTTGTTTGTTATTCTTGCCATACAATCCTATTAGTCATGCATCTAAACAATTAATAGTTTGCATAAATTAAAAGTGAGGAAATATAAATCCTAAACTATTACAAGGCTTCGAGGAGAGGGATTAATTTCATATCCAAAGCTTTAGGGAGAAATAAAGCAGTAAATGTAAAGTCTTAGTTATGCTATTACATCCAGTAGGCAGTTACATTAATAATAAAAAATGTGAGATTTAAAATAAGCGCGCGAGTTGAAAATATGCCTAAAAAATCCTAAGGTAAAAGGAAATCTTTTTTGTGTTTTTGATTTTTATGAAAGAAAATAAAATAAAATAAAACCTACATTCTAATTTATTTTAATTTTTGAAAAAAAAAGTGTTAAAATTAATTAATTAATTCATTCAGAAATTAATTTAATTAATAAATATCTAATCCTAACTTTTGTGATGATTTTTTTATTTAATGTTGATTCAAAGAGGGGAACTAATAAAAGAAGTGAGTAACACAAAAATAAAAATACAAGGAGACAAGTCTTTCGATCCAAAGAAAAAGAGGGCTTTTGGTCCAATGAAGGATGGCCTTCGATCCAATGAAGGATGTCATCCTTCGATCCAGGGAAGGATGTGGCCTTCGATCCAGCAGAGAATATTGTTGGAGGTGTATGTTGTACTCCTGCATGAAATTTATTAGAGAAAACAAGATAAAAATCCAGACTTGGGTCGAATCTAGTCTTAGATTCGACAACCTATGGCCGCATAATCCTAACTCGAATCCTTTGGGTCTGAAACGAAAGCTACTTCATCTTACAACCTCATGAACCCTGATATTCGAAAGAAAATATGGATCGTGCCCAAGCCATGGCACGATCTCACCCCTGCGCTTAATCTTGCATGCAACACATGAAAGCAATAACACACATTAGCAATAACATGAATGTCTGATTAACATGAATTTAGAAATTGCATACTTAACTAGTTTGAGATTGAAAGCAAATTACTAACGGACAGATTGAATGAGTGATGCTCCAGTGTATGCCGGACCTACCTAGTTCTTGGGAACGCCTCCTGCAAACTTCAGGGAGTGAGTGGAGCGTTTGTTGAAGGTTGCTTCGATTTTGGATCACTTATGAGATTTTTGATATCTTTGGTATGGCTTTTGAGGCAGCGTGTGCATGAGTATGTCTTTGTGCGTATCTATCGCGTACCCTTGGCTTGTAGAAATGTTGTGTATTTATAGGATATGGAGAGAGGGTCATAGCATATAAATGGCAAGGGACAATCATTAACTAAGCTTTGAAGGCAAAATCAGACACATTAAGGGATTGCCTTTTTTGATGAGTTCCTACCCCTTTGAGCTTTGTGATGAACCTGAACGTGTTTGACTCCTTCAAATACCCTCAATCCTTGCTCTTCGATTAGCCCAGAGTTGCCTCCTTAGAATGTATCCAATCCTCATCATTGGGGCTTCTTCGATTGAGCCCCTATTTGTCTTAGTAGCTTGATCTGAAACTCTTCAACTGGCCCAAACGAAAACTCCTTTCTGGCCAGTCGAAACTTCTCTTGTTACCTCCTTCGAATGAAATTGTGCAGGAGGCTTAGACTTGGTAACATGTTGGATTTTGGGTCAGCAAGCAACTTAGACCAAGACTCATCATAAGACAAACTTATTTTCAATAATTTTGTGTCTCCTTCGAATGGAACACATATATATCCTTCGAATGGCCCTTTCGTGTGTCTTTCGAACAGCCCACATGTATGCCTTGTGCATTCTTCGAATGAGCCACCAATGTGTGCTCATAATGTGACAGTCATGTGCTGAAGGGTTCAGAGATAAAGTCGACGCAAGCATTTTCAAAGGGAACCATTGCCCAGTCGAAATTGGCATAAAAAAAGCCAATGCCTTATGGATGCTAGCGTGAGGGAGGTCATTGCTCTGTGAATCGAAGGCAATTAAGGGGTCTTTGCCTTGTGAATCAAAGATAAATTGAAGAGGGAGTCTTTACCTTGTGTGTTGAAGGTAAGCATAGAAGCTTTTGTCTGGTGCGCTGAAGGCACACACAGAGGAAGTCATTTCCTTGTGGGTCGAAGCACACATGAAAGAAGCTTTTACCTTGTGAGTCAAAGGCAAGAATGAAGAGGAGGTTTGTTCCTTATGCGTTGAAGGCATGCATAGAGAAGGCACTGTTGTAATGATACTTGTGGACCCAAGCTTGCTCGAAGGGTGCCAAATACTCAACTGAATCTTACTAATCAAAGCATGATCGAAGAGTGCCAAATACCCGATCGAAGTACCTTGTTCATATGCCAATCGAAAGACATTTTGATTATCTTCAAAAAAATTACATTTTCTCTAAGCAATTGTTTGTAACCACCCATGCAAGAGAAGATCTTGGAAAACATGAGAGGGAAAATTTTGGGGTACAACACTAACTCTTTGAGTTGAGGAGGCACCCTTACAAAGTTGATTCAGATGGTATTTCTGCAAGTGGAAGCCATATCCTATAAAACAGAACAAAGATAAATCCCTAGGTCCTTGAAATAGTTAGTGAAAATGCTATGGCATGATGTCATGCTGTTTATGATGTCATGAATAATTAATCACAAATAAAACAAACAAAGCCTTAGGTTTAAGCTTGCATAGGGTTTATAGGTAAGTACCCTGTTGAAGTTTTAGTTGGCTCAACCTGTCCTAAAAAGTAATTGGGTTATTAGGAATCTCAGTATCATTAATCTTTCTTCATCAGGCATTGTTTCAGCACAAGCATCAAACTACGACCAAAATATCCTGAAAGTATGATCTCAATGACTGTAGTATCGAGTATCAACCAACTTCAGTCTGCACCGAAGCCAACTATCTCACTACTTTCTAATGGACAAGTTGTTCAACTAAGGTTCTACAGTCAGTTAGTGCTTCATGACACCAAACAGCGGCCCCATATTCTCCTTGATTTAACTCAAGGGACACCAGTACCCATACATGTGTCACACCAACGTAGCCATTGTTTCGTCGATATCGGTCTACCCCGTACAATTTCCATGATCTATTGCTACTTACCTAACATGCCCCAGATCTGGGTATAGGATCTATATAAGAAATAAACTCAAGCATAACCCAAAATGTAAAGCAAACAAGGAAAACAAGTAAAGAAATAAAGGTGATCTATCTCTTAAGGTAACCCTACTTTTAGCTTACTCCCCAGCAGAGTCGCCAATACTGTAATACGGTAGGAGAACTGACTTGGGTGTTTTGTGTTTTATCGCAAGTGTTGCAGATAGCAAGAGTCACCACCGACTTTTCTTTTATCCAATAAAGGAAAGGGTGAAAAGAACAGGAACGACCTTTTGAGAATTTTCTTGAGTCGGGGGGTAGGTTATGAAAAGGGAAGGTGTTAACACCCTTTTCATCCGTAGTTATCTACGGGCTCTTAATTTCTTGATCACTTTTTGAAATTCTTTGTGTTTATGTATGTTTGAAAATATTTTGAAAACGCCTAAGTATGACAATTTTTCAATGATTCTCATATCATTGAGAATGTATACAAAATGTTTGTTTTGAAAATACTTGTGAAAGGAAGTGTTGTTTTGGACATATGTTTTGAAAATGCCAATTGTTGTACCCCAAAATTTGTCCTCCCTTTTTCACAAGAAATCACAACCCCAGGGTTTTCTCTGATTTTTAAGATTGGCTCGAGAATCGGTCAAACAGACTTTTTTTTATCAGTCAATCCAGAATTAGGGTTTTCTCTGATTTGTTAAGATTGACTCAGGAATCGATCAGACAGATATTTCTTTGCCAGTAATCCAGGATTAGGGTTTGCGCTCGCATTTCTCAGAAGAAACTGAATCCTCTGAAATTCAGTTAACTATTACATTATTTTTATGCTTGTTCAAGATTACTGGTTGTTTCTCAAAACCTAATTATCTGGGATAAGAGCTGAGACTTTTGTTTGGAACATTAAGGCATTTGTTTGATCAGTGGAGTGAAAGGTTTATGGAATTCTTGTTTGTTTAACTGTGCAACGCATATGTTATTTGGAATACTACGCATATTGTGACTGATGTAAGGTTGCGAGACTGCAAAGTTTGTTGATTATTTATTTCATCTGGATTAGAATTATTAAGACACAATTTCAATTATTTTGATTTAAGAGTCCTAAATAATTAAATAAACAATGCAAGGAAAGATTGGAAGATATTTGACAAAGACTTTTTTTTATTTATTTCAAATGTTGTTACAAATTTTATTCGAATATTGTAAGATTACAACTTATAGTATTTACAATAATATTTGTTTACAATAAATGGAAAAATAAATCTAAGCCTAATCTCCTAAGATCTTTGACTTCTACTTCTACTGCTTCCTCTATCATCCAACTGGTACCTACCTGCAAAAGACAGAAGAAAAAGAAATCAGTGCAATTAACTGAAAAGAATTTTCAAGCAGATAAATAGAAAAATCATCATTAAAGTTTGTCGGCTGGAATCAGAATGCTATGTTTATCATATTATTATTTTTCCTCTCTGCAAATCACAAGAAGATCGCTCTTCTCGGTTCACAGAGAGAAAAATAAAAGATATAAAATGCAAGCATGTCAAACTAGATGCAAAAACATGGGTCAAATACAAAGGCACAAGGCTGCATACAAAGCAAACTATACTGCAAACTGAGTTTCAAACTGCAGTAACCAAGCATGTCAAAACTAAGTTACAAGAAGCATAATAACTAGCAAAAGCAGAAAGTACACAATGCAGGAAACATGCAGTCAAAAGTACAATAATGCAGAGATAAACCAAGTTACAAGCAAGAGGATTGCAATAGCCATCATCACTTTCCAGCACTAGACAAGACTTTTAAGAATAAAATATTATAAGCAAAAGTTCTTAAGGAGAGAGGAGATAGAGCCCACAAAACAACTCAAACCTGCATTACAAACTGGCAGTGTCCAAACTGTAACTCAAAACAAGCACAAGCCTGTTCCCAAAACCCAAACCTCCAAACCTGCATTACAAACTTGCAGTGAACTGAGCTTGCATAGCAAACCTGCTAGCTAACTTGCTAGCCAAAAACAACTTCAAACCTGTAAGACCAAGTTTGCAAAACTGCAAACTACAGCTGCAAGTCAAAACCTGTAAGAATAAGCTCAACAAGCCTGAAACACTAAACTGCAAATCTGCAGTTCCAAATGCAAACCAAACTCTCAAAACCAAAACTTACCCAACCTACAAAATTCTGTAAACTCACCAAAACTGCATCTCAACACCACAAACCTGCTTGCTCAAGGCAACAAACATGTTGGCTCAAGTCAATAAACCTGCATAACCCAAAGCAAACCTGCTTACCAAAAACAACAACAAACCTGTCAAAACTAAAAACACACAGGCCAAACTCAACAGTCTGCAGCTCAGAGCCAAAACAACTCAAATCTACTTACCAAAAACAACAACAAACCTGTCAAAACTAAAAACACACAGGCCAAGCTCAACAGCCTGTATCTCAAAACTAAAACAAACTGTAAGCTCAAGCCTGCTTGCCCAAAACACACAGGCCAAACACAAACAGCCTACAAGCACAACAAACTCAAATCAAGCCAACAAAAATAGTTTCAGAAGTGATTTCATCACTCATCATCAACATCATTCCAGAAGAAAGAGGTAGAGTTTTTTTTTAGAAGCAAAATAACATAGGGTTTTAGAGTTCCTTCATCATCAACTCAAATCAAGCCAACAAAAATAATTTCATAAGTGATTTCATCACTCCTCATCAACATCATTCCAGAAAAAAGAGGAAGAGTTTTTAGAAGCAAAATAACATAGGGTTTCAGAATTCCTTCATCATCAACTCAAATCAAAACAACAAACAAAGAAACAAATCTCAGGGCATCATCATCGACATCAAATAATCAAGAAGAAAGAAGAAGAGATCCAGAAGCAAGTAAAGTTTCAGAAACGTGATCATCATCAACAATATCAACGAAGCAATCAAGTTTTCAGATTCATCATCATCAAACGACATAATCAAAATAAAATACAAAAATACCAGAAGCCAAAGCAAGCAACCATCATCTCCGCCCTCCGTTTCGGCCACCAGAAGCGCCACCATTTCCCTCTCCTTTCCTCCATTTTCCTCAAGGTAACATTCCCTTAAATCTTTGCTTCGTGAAACATCATAGGTTAAAGAGATTAAAACTGTAAAACACAAACATGCAAAAAAAATGAACAAAACTGTAAAAAGCGCGAGAGAGAAAGATAAAAACTCATACCATTCAAAGCACAACTGTGGGCCGCTGTGAGAGGAGAGGAAATGAGAGAGGGCGGCGCTCAGGCAACCTAGGGGATAGAGAGAATCAGCGCCTGAGAAAGATGAGAGAAATGAAGAAGATGAGAGAAGCGGCGCCGTTGTGGCCAAAAACGTACAAACCCTAAACTGAGTGAAACCCTAACAAAATTATGCCAATTGGACTTTGGGCCTGACCCAGACTGCTAAGCCCACAGCTTTCTTCTGCGTGTACCCCCCATTTCATCCATTTCTGCCTTTTTGTTTCTTTTTACTTGGGCCCATGAACCCCCAATTTGATCCAAGGCCCATCATCCTTTTCTAATTCCATTTTGTTGAACTAATATTTTTCTTATCATTTTATTTTCATAATCTATTACTTTTTTCTTTTTTCTTTTTTCATTTTTAAATAACTTATTTTCTTTTCTTTGTTAATAATGAAACCAAAAATATATTAAAATTTTGTTTTAACTTTCTTAATTTAGTTTTCTGTTTAATAATAAAATACAATAATAATAAAGATTTTATTTTCGTTTTCTTTAAAAAAATACAAAATGATAGAAACTTTAATTTAAATAATTTTTTTTTCTTTAAAACTCTTTATTTACATAATTCATAAAAAAACACAATAATAATAAATACTTAATCTTAACTAGGTTAAATTTTTATTTGTTTATTTGTAAATAAATACATGCACCTCTTAGTTCTTTGATTTTCCTTAATTTGTTACAATTTTTACATTGAATTGCGACAGTTCAATTTGGTTGTAAAACATATTTGGACATTATTATTCTGATAAGACTTATCCCCATTTGTAAACATTTGTACCCCCATCTCTGGATACTCATTTGTAATAACTTAGACTTTAAATTCCCGCAATTTATTGCTTTCAATATACTGTATAGTAATTAGGGGTTGTATGCGAAGATCAAAATCAATCGCTAGATAACCTAATACAAGATAAATGCATGAAAATCAATACACAAATCACACTTGCACCTCTAGGGTAACCTCATTCGTTGCTTCAGAAAATGCAATCATGTCCCTCAAGTATGAGACACTCTAGCAAATTCCCCTTCGATAAACAAAGATCGTAGTCCCTCGATGACCCTCGATGTTGCCTTCGATAAAACGATCTCGTCCCTTACAAAATTGCTAGAGCGTCTCACAAGTTGCTTTCAATGATTGTATACGATGACCCGCGCCTGTCCCGTTTAAACATCCTAACGCAAGGTTGTTCACCAAATACAATGGTGAAATAACACTGTTAAAAGGGTTAAAAACATAAGAAAGATCTTTGAGTAAAATAGGTTAGACAACTCTTAGTTACTTGACCAAAAATCTCGCAAAACATCCTTGCCATTTTCAAATACACTTCACAACACAATTTCCAAACAACTTTCAAAACATTGAAATATCTTTTCAAAAATACACACACCTTTGTATATATTCAAACAAGAATCATTACAAAGGTTGCCTAGACAAGGCATCTTTTTCAAAGCGTTTTCAAAAACCACACACACAAAGCACCATTTCAAACAATTGAAAAGAAAAGGCAAGTGATCTAAAACAAGTAACTAAGAGCCCATGGAAAACCATGGATGAAAAGTGTGCTAGCACCTTCCCTTTTCATAATCTACCCCCCCGAACCCAAGAAAACATATCAAAGGTCTTTCTTGTGCTTTTTGACCTTTCCTTAGGATAAAATAAAAAGTCGATGGCGACTCTTGCTAAACCGAACAAGTGTGAACACAAACGCAAAATCCCAAGTCAATTCTCCCACCGCATCACAGAACTGGAGACTCTGCTGGGGAGAATTCTAAAAGTGGGGTTACCTTAGGGTTTTAGATCACCTTTACATGCGTACCTTGATTGCTTTGATTGCTTTACTTTTTGGGTTCCTTGTTTGGGTTTGTTTTAAATCCTACACCCGGATTTGGGGACACCTTTTAGGTAAGTAGCAATAAACTGTGAGGGAACTGTGCATGGTATACCGAGATGGTTGAAGCAGTGGCTACGTTAGTGTGACATATTTGTGGGTACCAGTAGCCTTTGAGTTAATCAAAGAGAATATGGGGCCGCTGAGTGATGTCATGAAGCACTAATGAAATCTTAGAACCTTACTTGACCATCTTGGCCTTTTTTAGGGGTAGTGAGGTGACCGGCTTTGGTGTAGTCCGAAGTTGGTAGACACTCGATACTACACTCATTGAGGATTGTTTTCTTGGAATATTTTGGTCGCCAATTAAGTGGCTAAACCAAAACAATGAATACATAAAATAATCCAGTGATATTGAGCTCCTTAGAACCCGGTTTCTATTTATAGGACAGGTTGAGCCAACTAACTTCAAGAGGGTACTTACCTACAAACCACATGCAAGCCTACACCTAAGGACTTGTTTGCTTTGTGTGAATATGATTGCCTGTATATACACTTGCTTACTTTTGCATACCTGCACATAACATCATAACATTATACCATAGCATTTTCAATAACCATTTCAAGGATCTCAAGGGTCTTTGATGCAGGGTCACGTTGAACCAGACGTCTACCAAAGGGCAAGAGGTTTCATTCTCCTCTAAACAAACACCGTCAAAGATCAAGTACAATAAATTGAATCGAGGGCTATGACCCACTCGGCATGGTGAGCTTGATTCTCTTAGAAAGACATCCACCGATACAAAGTTCTCCAGTCAAAGATGTTGATCAAAGTTCAACCTCTAATATTTTTCTTGTGTTTACCCCGAGAGATTCTTGAAAACATGCATCCACATATCATGCATTGTATCATGGCAGGTTTTCCTTTTCAGGTTTCCTTATTCTCCCACTGTTTATTTCAGTAGAAATGGCTCTAAAGAGGACTGTCGAAGATATCCAGGCTCAAAACGCTCAACTTCAAGAAATGTTCTTGAACCTGTCCAAGGGGCAAGAAGAAGTGAAAGCTCTCCTCACAAGGGGCATGGTCCTAGAAAATCCAGGCGGCGTCAGGAATGACCGATTGGAAGGACTACAGATTGAGCTGGCAATAATGAAGATCCATATGATGGGACAGCTGGTGGTCCAGATGGCTCTCATTCAAGACCTGGCTCAAAGACAATAGGAGCTCAGGGTCCTCGTCAACAAACTGCTTCAAGATAACCAAGTGGGGCAAACAACTAGGGTTGAAGATCAAGTCATCATTCAAACTCCTTTGAGACAAGAAGACAAGGGAAAGGCTCTTCAGCTTGCTTTAGGGTCACAAGCCCAGCAACAACCTCGCCAGTGTCAACGGGGTAATCGGCATAAGCAAAATACGTCTGGAAGACAGTTCACAGAGACCGACATACCATCATCTATAATACTGGAACGCTTGTTGGAGGTCAACCTGACTGCTTTAAGGGATCCTATTCGGAAGCCCAATACCTCTGCTCCTAGCTATCACCCCGACGCATTTTGTGTATACCACTCCTATAGTCCTGGACATGACACCGACGACTGTTGGGCTTTGAAAAACAAAATTCAAGATTTGATCGACAATGGAGTGCTAAAATTCATGAAGGATAGAGAGATGAAAATCTTCCGCTGAGGGTTCTCCACCTGAAATGACAAGTTAGAACTAAGAGGCTTTTGTTTCATTTGAATTTTCAAGTTGTAATTTCTTTTGTTATTCAAACAGTTATCTGTTGATGTCAAACTTTGTTTCATTAATGCATTGCATATGTTTGTCTTGAATTCATCCATTCGTTTTCACTATTCTTGAACTATGCTTTCTACTTTCTTTATGACATTTAACTCTTGCAAAAAGTTACAAGCCTTTAGAGGAAGGATGACGAAACAATGCCATAATCTCATACGGTATGCTTTTGAACAGACCTTGCTGACGATGTACAGGCATTTCTTTCAAACCCTAAACACTGGAGTTATAAGGAAGATAATCCCTAGTCAACCCCTTCGAGCCAAAGAAGTATAAGTTTTCTGTTTTAAACACAAATTGAAACCTTTAATCAAACCTGGGGCATGGTAGTCTCTCAGTTAATTCAAAAAGATGCGCATTAAAGTCGCAAACTCTCGGTTTGTAATACACGAATGACATCAAAAACATTCCTTTGGAAACAAAAGACAGTGATGGTTCCTTATCTCATAGGAAGTCATTATCCCTCAAAAGAGAAAAGCCCACTGAGCCAAAACCTACAAAGGAGGCTTAAGAAAGCTGGGGCATCCCGCTGACTGTAATCTCGAAAACAAGAACAGTCAGGCAAAAATTAGGGATAATGAATCAAAAGAAAGAGGTCATTATAAATCCTCAACAACATGAAAAATGTTGCAAAAAAAATGATGACTGCCTTCCCATAAAATCCAACTTGTGTGAACCATCACCAAAACGTCGTTCCAAACTCGAATAGAGTTCGACGCACAATTAACTGAGTTTAGGATTGAAGAACATCATGAAGAGAGGGTGGGTACAAATATACTTTTGGCCTTTATCCTTTGTTTCTTAAACCGTGAACCAAGCCGCGTTACAACCCTTCAAAAGTCCTAATTGAAGCATGGGTTAGTTCGGAAGAATACTGTTACAAAAGGTATCCTGACTCCTGTAAGGCTTTGCTCTAAATCTTGTGTTGAATTTGTCTTATAAAAAGTTTTCTGCTAAAAAACGCATTTTTTCAAAACTTCGAGACAAGCATAAACTTTGCATTATTTGAATATCGTTGTTTGCACATGTTTATTTGTTTGACAGCGAAGAAGTTCATACTGTGAATGTTTGGATGAACAAAAGTTCTCTCAGCGATCAAAATCACTTCAAGTGGAATGACACTTCCGTTGCAAAAATCTCCTATCAACAAAAAGGGACTTGGTTTGGTATTGTCCAGCAAATCTGGGGCAGTCTAGTCAAGATTTTAACAAATCTTTCAGAATCCAGTAAACCTGGGGCAGCCCAGTCAAGATTTTAAGAAATCTCGCAATTGCAGATTAACCTGGGGCAAGTCTCCCTCACCATCACTTGGGGCATTTAAACGTCAATCTCATCAAAGGGTTACGTACAGTCAAAGTTTCCTGGCAGTGCCACAAGCATTTGATATTAGGGGCAGTGACGAATCTCTCTGAAATCTTTCTGAAAAGAAATTCAAGTGTCCTCGAGAAGTTCATCACCTCTCTAGCAGACCAGCAATCATGGGTTTATTTCCCCAACATTTGTCAAGGATTTATTCTCCGAAACAAATTACATTTTAATAACCTTCATAACATACTCATATATGATCGTCTAAAATTCCTTCATCACCTGTTGGAATTTACGGTCGTCAAAAATTCCTTCATCACCTGTTGGAAGTTACGGTCGTTAAAAATTCCTTCATGACTTGTTGGAAGTTACGGTCGTAAAAAATTCCTTCATCACCTGTTGGAAGTTACGGTCATCAAAAATTCCTTTATCACCTGTTGGAAGTTACGGTCGTCAAGAATTCCTTCATCACCTGTTGGAAGTTACGATCGTCAAGAATTCCTTCATCACCTGCTGGAAGTTACGGTCGTCAAAAATTCCTTCATCACCTGTTGGAAGTTACGGTCGTCAAAAATTCCTTCATCACCTGTTGGAAGTTACGGTCGTCAAGAATTCCTTGATCGCCTGTTGGAAGTTGCGGTCGTCAAAAATTTCTTCATCACCTGTTGGAAGTTATGGTCGTCTAAGATTCTTCCATCATCCGGTGGAATCAAAGTTAATCCAAGACTCTCCATGTTTTGGTCAGATCAACACTAAGATCTCCCTGTTTTCTTATGCCAGTGGAAGATATTCCAGGTTTTTGATATTTCAGATAAATCTCTCAGTGATTTGTTCTGATTATCTTCAGAGATGAAGAACCCAACTCCTTTCTCCTTCACCAGCTCGGGATTTATTTTCCCCAACAAAAGGTCATCTTGAAAAACATTACACCACCGTGCATCAAGACATCATGCAACGCGGTCTCATTTATTTTGAGAACATCATTATTTTATATATGCCACTAACCTTTACCTTTCAGGAAAGGTACAATCAAATTCAAGCGACAAAGCTTTTCTTCAGTCAAATTACGGACAAGTTCCTAAATTTCGACAAAGCTTTTACTTCAGTTGAATTCTGGACAAGTTCCTAAATCTCAAACGGAAACAACTCACCTGCAAAATAATGGACAAATGAAGCTCCTAAAATTCTGTTTCTCTCAAGAATGAAGATTCTCATCCTTGAAACCTAAAGAGATTGGTATACTCCCAAGCTCCTGATACCGTTAACAGAATGAAGATTCTCATCCTTGAAACCTTAAGAGATTGGTATACTCCCAAGCTCCTGATACTGTTAACAGAATGAAGATTCTCATCCTTGAAACATCAAGAGATTGGTATACTCCCAAGCTCATGATACCGTTAACAGAATGAAGATTCTCATCCTTGAAACCTCAAGAGATTGGTATACTCCCAAGCTCCTGATACCATTAACAGAATGAAGATTCTCATCCTTGAAACCTCAAGAGATTGGTATACTCCCAAGCTCCTGATACCGTTAATAGAATGAAGATTCTCATCCTTGAAACCTCAAGAGATTGGTATACTCCCAAGCTCCTGATACCGTTAACAGAATGAAGATTATCATCCTTGAAACCCCGGTAGATTGGCATACACCCAACCTCCTGACCCAAACGCCTGAATGAAGATTCTCATTTTTACTTCCCCAGTAGATTGGGATACACCCAACCTCCTGATCCAAATGCCTGAATGAAGATTCTCATTCCTGCTTCCCCAGTAGATTGGCATACACCCAACCTTCTGACCCAAACGCCTGAATGAAGATTCTCATTTTTGCTTCCCCGATAGATTGGCATACTCCCAACCACCTGATATTTCCGACAGAATGAAGATTCTCATTCTCAAAGTGGCATACAACCTGAACTCCTGAACTTCTTCCAGACAGGAATAAGCTTTTCCCAGAGTCTTGAGTTTTTACTTTCCAACAGGATAGCCACTCCGCAACAGTATGGCTATTCCACACAGAGTTCTTACTCCCCAACAAAATCAAGATTCTTATTCTTGATTCTCCGGAGTTTTCTTTACTCTTAGCATGAATTTGTCAGAATTTCAAATCCCCTGCAGATTGAAGATTCTCGTTCTTGGCTCCTCAACACTAATTCCCCAAGCAAAATGAAGACTCTTATTCTCAATTCCTCACAGAGTTTTCAGATATTCCCCGGTGAAGATCTCCTCAAAACAGGAATCCCCAGTAGATTGGCATACAACCCAAACTCCTGACTTTTCCCAGCAGTATAACTTTTCCCCGCAGAGGTTGTCAAAAAGCTTGAAGACACACATACTCTTCAAACGGTGGTCCCAGGACTTCTCATTTTCAATGATCAAAGGATTTTCAATCCCCAGCGGCAAGCAAGGATTTATTTTCCCCGACAGCGGTCAAAGATTTTATTATCTCCAGCTATCCAGGATTTATCTTCCTCAGCAAGACTCCTAATCAGCTTACATGCGCATTCATTACATTCACATATCATAAACATTGATATAACACATACATTGCATCATACAACATAACTTTGTGTTTCAGCTAATATTTTACCCATCGCAGGATAAGTTTAGCAAGTTTCAAGCTTCAAGGATTTCTGAAAACAGTTCACGGATGCCTCCCGACACGGATACTAATCTATTGCTTACTCAGACCCCCAGCTCAGAGATGTTCCAAACATGGATACCTTTCTGATACTTACCCTCTCACCTACAACATACAGTTCAACAAATATTCTTGGATGGAATCTTTAAGCCCATCTCCTACAAGATTCTGTCACATGTCCAAATGGCATCCTTAAGCCCATTCCCTCAACTATGCTTTGACGAGTGCAAATTTATAGGCACTCTAGTGTCCAATCATCTTTTACCTTCGAGTCACGAACGGCAAGATTGCCAATCTAACTCTTCAGGTTCAAGAAGATTGAACAGGGGCAACTGTTGTACCCCAATATTTACCCTCCCTTTTTCATAAGAAATCACAACCCCAGGGTTTTCTCTGATTTTTAAGATTGGCTCGAGAATCGGTCAAACAGACTTTTCTTTATCAGTCAATCCAGAATTAGGGTTTTCTCTGATTTGTTAAGATTGACTCAGGAATCGATCAAACAGATCTTTCTTTGGCAGTGATCCAGGATTAGGGTTTACGCTCGCATTTCTCAGAAGAAACTGAATCCTCTGAAATTCAGTTAACTGTTACATTATTTTTACGCTTGTTCAAGATTACTGGTTGTTTCTCAAAACCTAATTATCTGGGATAAGAGCTGAGACTTTTGTTTGGAACATTAAGGCATTTGTTTGATAAGTGGAGTGAAAGGTTTATGGAATGCTTGTTTGTTTAACTGTGCAACGCATATGTTATTTGGAATACTATGCATATTGTGACTGATGTAAGGTTGCGAGACTGCAAAGTTTGTTGATTATTTATTTCATCTGGATTAGAATTATTGAGACACAGTTTCAATTATTTTGATTTCAGAGTCTTAAATAATTAAATAAACAATGCAAGGAAAGATTGGAAGATATTTGACAAAGACTTTTTATTTATTTATTTCAAATGTTGTTACAAATTTTATTCGAATATTGTAAGATTACAACTTATAGTATTTACAATAATATTTGTTTACAATAAATGGAAAAATAAATCTAAGCCTAATCTCCTAAGATCTTTGACTTCTACTTCTACTGCTTCCTCTATCATCCAACTGGTACTACCTGCAAAAGACAGAAGAAAAAGAAATCAGTGCAATTAACTAAAAAGAATTTTCAAGCAGATAAATAGAAAAATCATCATTAAAGTTTGTCGACTGGAATCAGAATGCTATGTTCATCATATTATTATTTTCCTCTCTGCAAATCACAAGAAGATCGCTCTTCTCGGTTCACAGAGATAAAAATAAAATATATAAAATGCAAGCATGTCAAACTAGATGCAAAAACATGGTTCAAATACAAAAGCATAAGGCTGCATGCAAAGCAAACTATACTACAAACTGAGTTTCAAACTGCAGTAACCAAGCATGTCAAAACTAAGTTACAAGAAGCATAGTAACTAGCAAAAGCAGAAAGTACACAATGCAGGAAACATGCAGTCAAAAGTACAACAATGCAGAGATAAACCAAGTTACAAGCAAGAGGCTTGCAATAGCCATCATCACTTTCCAGCACTAGACAAGACTATTCAGAATAAAATATTATAAGCAAAAGTGCTTAAGGAGAGAGGAGATAGAGCCCACAAAACAACTCAAACCTGCATTACAAACTGGCAGTGTCCAAACTGTAACTCAAAACAAGCACAAGACTGTTTCCAAAACCCAAACCTCCAAACCTGCATTACAAACTTGCAATGAACTGAGCCTGCATAGCAAACCCGCTAGTTAACCTGCTAGCCGAAAACAACTTCAAACCTGTAAGACCAAGTTTGCAAAACTGCAAACTACAACTGCAATTCAAAACCTGTAAGAACAAGCTCAACAAGCCTGAAACATTAAACTGCAAATCTGCAGTTCCAAATGCAAACCAAACTCTCAAAACCAAAACTTACCCAACCTACAAAAACCTGTAAACTCACCAAAACTGCATCTCAACACCACAAACCTGCTTGCTCAAGGCAACAAACCTGTTGGCTTAAGTCAATAAACCTGCATAACCCAAAGCAAACCTGCTTACCAAAAACAACAACAAACCTGTCAAAACTAAAAACACACAGGCCAAACTCAACAGTCTGCATCTCAGAGCCAAAACAACTCAAATCTACTTACCAAAAACAACAACAAACTTGTCAAAAATAAAAACACACAGGCCAAGCTCAACAGCCTGCATCTCAAAACTAAAACAAACTGTAAGCTCAAGCCTGCTTGCCAAAAACACACAGGCCAAACACAAACAGCCTACAAGCACAACAAACTCAAATCAAGCCAACAAAAATAGTTTCAGAAGTGATTTCATCACTCATCATCAACACCATTCCAGAAGAAAGAGGAAGAGTTTTTTTTTAGAAGCAAAATAACATAGGGTTTCAGAGATCCTTCATCATCAACTCAAATCAAGCCAACAAAAATAATTTCAGAAGTGATTTCATCACTCCTCATCAACATCATTCCAGAAAAAAGAGGAAGAGTTTTTAGAAGCAAAATAACATAGGGTTTCAGAATTCCTTCATCATCAACTCAAATCAAAACAACAAACAAAGAAACAAATCTCAGGGCATCATCATCGACATCAAATAATCAAGAAGAAAGAGGAAGAGATCCAGAAGCAAGTAAAGTTTCAAAAACATGATCATCATCAACAATATCAACGAAGCAAGCAAGTTTTCAGATTCATCATCATCAAACGACATAATCAAAAGAAAATACAAAAATACCAGAAGCCAAAGCAAGCAACCATCATCTCCGCCCTCTGTTCTGGCCACCAGAAGCGCCACCATTTCCCTCTCCTTTCCTCCATTTTCCTCAAGGTAACATTCCCTTAAACCTTTGCTGCGTGAAACATCATAGGTTAAAGAGATTAAAACTGTAAAACACGAACATGCAAACAAATGAACAAAACTGTAAAAAGCGCGAGAGAGAAACATAAAAACTCGTACCATTCAAACCACAAATGTGGGCCGCTGTGAGAGGAGAGGAAATGAGAGAGGGCGGCGCTCTGGCAACCTAGGGGATAGAGAGAATCAGCGCCTGAGAAAGATGAGAGAAACGAAGAAGATGAGAGAAGCGGCGCCGTTATGGCCAAAAACGTACAAACCCTAAACTGAGTGAAACCCTAACAAAATTATGCCAATTGGACTTTGGGCCTGACCCACACTGCTAAGCCCACAGCTTTCTTCTGCGTGTACCCCTCATTTCATCCATTTCTGCCTTTTTGTTTCTTTTTACTTGGGCCCATGAACCCCCAATTTGATCCAAGGCCCATCATCCTTTTCTAATTCCATTTTGTTGAACTAATATTTTTCTTATCATTTTATTTTCATAATCTATTACTTTTTCTTTTTTCTTTTTTCATTTTTAAATAACTTATTTTCTTTTCTTTGTTAATAATGAAACCAAAAATATATTAAAATTTTGTTTTAATTTTCTTAATTTAGTTTTCTTTTTAATAATAAAATACAATAATAATAAAGATTTTATTTTTGTTTTCTTTAAAAAATACAAAAATGATAGAAACTTTAATTTAAATAATTTTTCTTTTCTTTAAAACTCTTTATTTACATAATTCATAAAAAAACACAATAATAATAAATACTTAATCTTAACTAGGTTAAATTTTTATTTGTTTATTTGTAAATAAATACATGCACCTCTTAGTTCTTTGATTTTCCTTAATTTGTTACAATTTTTACATTGAATTGCGACAGTTCAATTTGGTTGTAACACATATTTGGACATTATTATTCTGATAAGACTCATCCCCATTTGTAAACATTTGTACCCCCATCCCCGGATACTCATTTGTAATAACTTAGACTTTAAATTCCCGCAATTTATTGCTTTCAATATACTGTATAGTAATTAGGGTTTGTATGCGAAGATCAAAATCAATCGCTAGATAACCTAATACAAGATAAATGCATGAAAATCAATACACAAATCACACTTGCACCTCTAGGGTAACCTCATTCATTGCTTCGGAAAATGCAATCATGTCCCTTAAGTATGAGACACTCTAGCAAATTCCCCTTCGATAAACAAAGATCGTAGTCCCTCGATGACCCTCGATGTTACCTTCAATAAAACGATCTTGTCCCTTACAAAATTGCTAGAGCGTCTCATAAGTTGTTTTCAATGATTGTATACGATGATCCGCGCCTGTCCCGTTTAAACATCCTAACGCAAGGTTGTTCCCCAAATACAATGGTGAAGTAACACTGTTAAAAGGGTTAAAAACATAAGAAAGGTCTTTGAGTAAAATAGGGTAGACAACTCTTAGTTACTTGACCAAAACTCTCGCAAAACATCCTTGCCATTTTCAAATACACTTCACAACACAATTTCCAAACAACTTTCAAAACATTGAAATATCTTTTCAAAAAGACACACACCTTTGTATATATTCAAACAAGAATCATTACAAAGGTTGCCTAGACAAGGCATCTTTTTCAAAGCGTGTTCAAAAACCACACACACAAAGCACCATTTCAAACAATTGAAAAGCAAAGGAAAGTGATCTAAAACAAGTAACTAAGAGCCCATGGAAAACCATGGATGAAAAGGGTGCTAGCACCTTCCCTTTTCATAATCTACCCCCCCGAACCCAAGAAAACATCTCAAAGGTCTTTCCTGTGCTTTTTGACCTTTCTTTAGGATAAAATAAAAAGTCGATGCGACTCTTGCTAAACCGAACAAGTGCGAACACAAACGCAAAATTCCAAGTCAGTTCTCCCACCGCATCACACCAATGTAGGGAAATTTTGTAATGTTTCTCGTATCGTTGAGAATGTATACAAAATGTTTGTTTTGAAGAGTGTTTTGAAGATAGTTGTCTTGAAAGTGTGAAGTGTGGAAATTGTTTTAGTTTGTGAGCAAACGATTACGAGTGATCTACCTAATCAAAAAGTCTTTGTTCTTTTTCTCCTTCCTTAGAGAGTTATATCCTACCATTAGTTAGTAGGAAGCCCTATCATTGGATGTGAGGGATAGGAGTGGGTCATCGTATAGTCATAGAAGACAACTTTGTAGGATACTTTAGCAATTTGTTGTAAGGGACTAAGATCGTTTATCGAAGGCAACATCGAAGTGTCATCGAGGGACTACGATCTTTTAATCGAGGGTCTTTTGCTAAAGCATCTCACTTTCAAGGGACATGACTGTTTATTCGAGGCAACTAGTGTGGGTTATCCTAGAGGTACATGTGTGCAAGGTGTGTTTGATTCAATTATTTGTCTTGGATTAGGGTTTTGCTATGGTTGCTTTTAGTCTTATCATGCAAACCCTAATTACTAACAATAATAAGGAAAGCAAAAAATTGTGGAATTTAAATGTCCTACGCTATTACAACGCTTTGGGAATAGGGGAAGGAAAGCAATAAAGCCTAATTATCTATTACAGACCATTGAATATGAATAATAATAAAATGCACAAAAATGTAAAGTAGAGAAAAAAAAGAAATTGTTTTGATGATCATTTTGATGAAAAGGGTTTAATGGTTGACTAAGTGATTGACTTTGTATTTTAAAAGAAGTTAGTAAACCTAATTAAACTAAGATCAAAATTAATTTCACTAACCAAAAGTAAAAAATAATTTAAATACAAAAAAGCTTAAATCTAAATTATTTTAAAAGGGAAATTAGTTATTATAAATTTTTTTTTGAAGTTTTATTTATTTGGGAAATAAATGAAGTAAAAAATAAAATCAAATAAAAAATGATTGAATTAAAATCTTTTTAATCTAATTATTTAGGAAAATATATATTTTTGTACTTTTGGTTAAATGAAAATAAATAAATAAATAAAATATAGAAAATATACAGAATATGAGAAATATTGGGCCTAGGTGCTGAAAAGTAATTAGGGGCGTGAGAAAATAGCAAAAAAAGGTTAGGCTCAAATATATTTTTTGTTTGAATCAGGAAAAAAAAGGACCTGGTTGCTGAAAAGTAAATTGGGGGTGAGAAATAGCAAAAACAAAAACAAAAAAGAAGGCCCAAGCTAGGGAGGCCCAGACGCCTGTTTTGCGATTCCATGTGGGCAGTTCAAAGGAGTGCATCATGGTCATTCATCTTGAGGCGCTTGATTTGATTGCCTAATGATCAGATGGAAATGGGTGTAGCATGCACTTCCTGGACTTGGGTGCATGATACTTGATTCATGCTTTTAATCTTGCTTGCAATCAGAGATATAAGTCACAAGGTCCAATGCATTGACAATTTGAATAAAGCTTGCTTTTCCAAAATAGAAGTGTGACCTTTCTTCCTTAAATGACAAGTTAACTTGGAAAAAGCTTGAATCACTTGGACAATGGATCAATCAGTTGTGTAAATATTAAATTATTAAGTTATTTTCAAGTTAGAAGTCATTCATAGCAATATTATGCAGCATGGTTGAAGATTGGATCATAAGGTTCATCACAAAATGACCTAAAATTCAAGTTTGTGATGCCATCTTCTTCTCTTCGAATCTCCTAGCTCAAAAATCATCTCTTCAAGTTCTTAGACTTTTTGGAAAGCTTGAAACATTGTCTACAACCTTCATGTTTACCACTTTGGCTAAATCAATTTGGAACTTGGTGAAAAATTGCCAAGAAGTTGGGACAAAAATCTGACCAAACTTGTTAAAAATTTCACTAAGTGTTTTGTTAAAAATATCATGACTTTATGAGCCTATATCTCCTAATCCAAGCATTTTTTAGACATCAACCCTCAAGGAAAAAATTTTAGAATTCATCAAGATCTACAACTTTCATGTTGAGAGTTTTCTTTGAATCATCTTGTATCTTGGTGAAAAATGATCATGAAGTAGTGAAATTATCAAGGTTAAAAACACTTAGAATTTTTCTAAGTATTAGAAATCTTGACTTTTGTTGACTTTTCTTGACTTTCTTGATTCTTGATGATCAAGTTTGATATTTTGAATGTCTTGATGAAACTTAATATTTGAAATTCAATATTGACCAAAAAGTCACAGTTTGACTTTTGTGTGTCAGTTGACTTTTCATCAGTTGATTCAAATTTCAACTATCAATCACTTGATCTTTGAGGATGTTTTGAACCATGGAATTAGGTCAAGATATTGTGTTTGAGTCCTTAAGATCATGCTTCAAGTCATTAGACCATGTATTAGGTCAAAAGTCAATGATCAGTCATTTTTAGTCAAAACTCTAATTTGGTCAATTTTGTCCTTTTGATGATTTGAATGCTTTCTTTGAGAAATTATGATCATCCCTTGATCAAATAATAAATATGACTTCAGAATGTTTATGTTGACCAAAAATCTTGAAGTTTGACTGTATATTGATCACAGTTGAATTTTTACCCGATACAACTAATTTTCAGTCATCTGAGTAATTGAGTAAGCAATTTTGAGATGCAAGACTTAAAACATGGCATAAGCAATCTTGGAGGTCTATGATGAACAATGAAATTCATTTGAGGCAATTAGAAGTCCAATTTTCCTTGTGGAAACCAAAACTATAATTTGTGGTCTCAGTGCTTAAGAGGTTAGTTTGTTTGATCAATTCTTTGAGAATCATTGAGCATTTGAGATCTTTTGTGAGAAATGTCTTGAAGAAAAGGGAAGGAAAATTTTAGAGTACAACACTTATATATCCAAGTTTGATAATAATGAATGATATTAGTGCTCTTCCATGAGTTCCTTTATCTCAAGATACACACTTAGATAATGTCCATTTGTTGGAAGATTTTAAGCACACCAAATAAAGAGAATATATATATATATATATATATATATATATATATATATATATATATATATATATATATATATATATATATATATATATATATATATATATATATATATATATATATATATATATATATATATATATATATATATATATATATATATATATATATATATATATATATATATATATATAAAAGTAAAGCAATAAACTTACTTTTCTAAATGATACATTAGTTAAATCTATCACTAACTTATTTCTTCAACTAAAAAGCAAGTTATACAAAATCTAAATAAGGGATAAACAAAAAAGCCCCTTAACTTAACATTGTTCAATATAAAAAACATCAAATTGAAAAAACAGTTCAAAATCATAAGTTTGAAAGTGTCACTAATCTCAACATATCTTAGAATATATACTGAACAGATAAAAATTTTGAAGAACTTGACCATGGTACATGAATCACAACCATGAAATCTTCATATTCAAAGCCAACTTCTTTGCCATCAATTCTACAAATCTTTGGTTTCTCTGATGCAAACACTCTCATTTCACCACTTCCTCTAACTCCAACTCGAACCAAATCTTGAACCTCATCAAATTCCAATGACTGAATTGCCCCTCCATTGTTTAACATGTTCACCAAACCAATAGGAGCAAACTTCAAGGACTTTTTAGGAAGTAACGTGATAGGAGAAACAGTTATAAGCTCAAAATTGAATGGTTCTAAAGAGATTTCTTCAGTGTCTGAGGGAGAGAGAATTTTGAGCTTTTTGGCTTGGCTGAAATATAGAGCAAAGAGTTCTACACTTTCAATGGAAATTGGATTTTTTCCACTTTCCCATTCAATGTCTTTGATATTGATTGTAGTTGATACCGAATGAGAAAATTCAGATGCGCATTTGTTTGATCTTATGTCGCGAAACCATCCTCCTCCTTGACAGTTAAACATGCCAAGAACTCCGGTGTACTATTTCAAAAAAGGAACAACATTGTCAAACACAAATTCAGAAAAATGAATATTTTTTAATCACAAATTATTAATAGTTAAATTATATTAAACGCAAATTAAATGCAGGTTGAACTGTAGATCTCTATCTCCTTTAACTCTATGTCTGATTACAAAATAAAATTGACAGTAGAGGATTTGGGCTCACAATTCTACACGCCGTAATGATATGATTGAAAATTTGGATCGATTCAAATTCGAATTAGAATAAATTATTATGTAAGTGAGGAGTGAAGGTTCACCTTGTTGAGGTTCCATATTTTGAGCATTGTTTTGCCATCATGTAAAGGGTCAGCAAAGAGACAGTCCTTAGTTGGTAGGGCATAATATTCACATCTAAGGATAGTACCATCTGGCAAAGCTAAGGTCTTGAGAAGTTCAAAATTGTGATTTCCAACAGTGTCACTTATGTAAATAGGTCCACCAGATATGGCCCTAGAAGCTGCATGGAAAGTTGCACAAGGGTGTGTAGATTGGAACATATCCCAATCTGGTTGAATGAAATTTCCCATCCATAAGCTATTGTATGCACAATGTACCATGTGACATCCTTGTAACCAATATGTACCATTTGGATCACCATAAGGGTCAGTGCACCAAAAATCATCACCTGATTCAAAATACAAATCTAAATTTTTAAATAAGATTTCTTCGTACACAACACAAAAACAAAAATAGAAGTGTCATGTGTAGATACATATTAGTTAAGATAAGAAACTTGGTTTGCGTGACATACCAACGCGACCGAGGGATATGGCTTCGGTTCCAAGTAACATGAAATCATTGCAATGTTCCATGCTAGCAATGACACCATTACCATTGAAATGTTTCTTCACTGAATTTGTGAGAGCTTTGTAATATGCTTTTGCTAAATCAACTCTACCACCATACTTCTCACACACCATCTCTAGCAACTGATTAGCAAAAACATCAACCAAAAAGAAAATGTCAAAAGATGATAAAAACTTACTAAGAAAAAGGTTAGTTCAACCTTATTTAAAATAACTATAAAAGAAAGTCTAAATACATTGTAAAATAATAAAGTCAAATAAACAAAAAGCTTGTCCTGCCATGACTTTCTAAAAGTGAATACTTTCAATTTAATTAAAAATAAAAGATAACGTGCCGACCAAATGATTATGGATAATGAAATTGGCCCTACAGCTTTTTTTTCTTGAGAATAAATTGGCCCTACAGCTTCAGCTTTTTTTTCTTGAGAATAAATTGGCCCTACAGCTTTACCCATCATTTTATTGCCTTTATTTTGTGAATTGTGACACATGCCGACATAACTAAATAATTTTTACGTTATAAATTAAAAAATATATAAATTATATATCATAATAAATGATAATGTAAGAAGGGTTTTTGAAATATACTTTTAACACCTTATTTTCATCATTCAGCTAAATATATGAATTTAATGCGTGAGTTTTTAATAATTATTGTTATTTTATAGCGATTAATAAGTGTTGACATTAAATTTTTATTTATTTTTTGGTAAAAGTTTTCTAAGCTATGAAATATATATATATATATATATATATATATATATATATATATATATATATATATATATATATATATATATATATATATATATATATATATATATATATATATATATATATATATATATATATATATATATATATATATATCTTAAGAAATAATAATTTTACTCAACAAAATATATGATCATATAAAATATAATATGAATAAATAAATAAATAAATTTAAATATATATGTAATTATAATTGTTAATTAAAGTTATTTTTAATAAAGTATGGGCAAAATATTTTTTTCCTGTATGTTAACGTTAAAACAATTATATTATTTCTTTAACTTTTCAAAATATTTTATTTTTATTATTTTTATTAACAATTAATTTAACGTTGGATTACTAAGTTTTTATAAAGTTAATTATATAAAAAAGAGTAAAATGAAGTGTTTTTAAAATTAATTGATTAATATAAATTTTTTTAAAATTAAAAGCTCAAAATGAACCGATTCAAAAAGGATATTAACAAAAAGGTATTTTGCCATATTAGTAATAAATTTGACTCTCTTGTACCCACTTATATTATTGATATGTCACACTTTAGGTGAATTTAATATTATTGATAGAGAATAATATTTACATACAGTTACAGTGTAAATTTTTTTTATACAATCATTTAATGAAAAATGAATAATCTACCATATCATTACAAGTTTTTTAAAATAAAAATATAATTTAATTTAATATATTATTATAATTGATGATAGTATAAAATTATTTTATACAAAACATATCACTTCTTTTCTCTTATTGATGATAACAATGGAACGTCTCATTAAAAACGAACAAATCATCTATTTTTAGTACAAATATGCTACGAAAGGACAAAAGATTATTTTTGTGATTAAAATATTAAAAAAATGAAAAGTGTTATTAAACTAACAAAATATAAAGAAAGAAAAGTGGTTGAAATTAAAAGAGAAATACTTACATGGATGACATCAACTTTGAGCCCATCAATTCCAGAATCTTCCAAAATAGAATGAATACCTTCATACATTTGATGAACCAAATGAGGAGGAACTAACCCTACCCCATTATTAACAATCTTATCAACGGCCAAATCTTCCATAGTAGTTTCCAATCCAACACTCAATTTAGGTGTCTCCACAATAGCTTCCGGTAAACCCTCAACACCAGGTCTTACCCCACCCCAATAACCACACAAAGCATGCCACACATACACATACTCAACACTCTCAAAATCTTTCTTCAACTCCTTAACAAATCCACCTAACCCTAATCCATTCTTATAATCCTTAAACTTATAATTCTCTTCAAATTTAATTAACCTACATGGCATCTGTTCACCCGCGTCCGTGCGATTAATCCCATCGTTAGTATTAATCGGATCATCATCACGGGCTATAGATTGCCAACCATCGTCGATTAAAACAAAGCCAGGTGGACAACCACCATTGGTTAAATTTTTTACACCTTCCCTAATTCCTTGAGGGTGTACCTTAAGATAAAATGCATCCCATGTACACCATCCGAATTTCTCCACTATGCCCGGAACAGATTTTTCTTCTAGAAGCTTGAATGTTCCTAAGTGGTCCCTCACTTTTTTCATAGCTTCTTTTACTAGCTTAAATGGATCGTTACCCGCATGAACATAAACGACAGTGTCATATTCAGATTCTGTTATGGAAGTTGAACCACTTTCCATGCAAACTAAAATGTTGTCGTTTTTGTCGGATTGTAAAGAAGCGCGAAATGGACCTTCTATTATTGGGAGAAATAAAACATAGGGTCGATATGTGTTCGGATTCAAACCCGAGTTTGGGTTTGGATCCGAGTTTTGGAGCATGAGAAATTGAGTTTCGGTTTCGATGTCTTTGCCGTTTGAACCGGTCCAGAGAGTGGTCCACCATACTTTGAACCGGAATATGCTTGTGAAGTTTATGTTTTTGAGTTTTCCAATGGATGCCACGTGGCGGGGTTTTGGTTCGGTGGTTTTGAAGCCGAGGAAGCAACCGTCGGTGGTGGTGGTGGTGGTGATGTTTTTGGGGACATCAGAGAGGATGATGTGATCGTTGACTTTTAGGGTTGACTCGGATAAGGTGAAGGTGAAGGATGAATTGGAACAAGAACTGAGGTTTTTGCTTGTGGTGATGTTGTTGGAGTTGTTTTTGTTTGAGTTTAAGGTTGGATTTGGAGGAGACATTTTTTGAGGTTTGGGTTGTCAAGGTGAGAGAAGAATGGTGTTAGTGTGTGTATAGTGGTGAATGAGAGAATATAATAAGTGGATAATAAGTAGTTGGAACGTATGAAATAAAAGGGAAGTGAATAAAAAGTTGTTTGTGTTTGGTTTTGAATTTTGATGAATGAATAAGCAAGAAATTGATGTGTATTTATAGATGAAAAGAATATGAATTTTCATGCATTGAGTGGGACCCTAACGAAGAAGGTGTGGTGAAGGTTGGTTTTGATATTAGTGTTTTTTTTATTGTGGGGTCTTTATTTGTGTGTGGGTGATAGTTGAGATTTTCCAATAAAATAAATATTTTTTTTAAATTTTCTTGTGAAACAAAAAGAAGCACGTGGCATTGAGATGAGGTTAGTTAAGGACGGTTAGAATACGTTAAGAACAGTTGATAAGTCAATAGTCAAGGTTGAATAAGACTAAATTTTAGGGGCACTTGTCTCTCCAATATTAAGTTTGGAATGGAAATATTGTAATGTTGGTGTCGGTGAGATAGGGATATATATCCAAAAAGTAGATTATGGTTGAGCCAGCAAGAAGGATAATACTATAAATAACAAATTTATAGTTAAAAGATTTCAATAACGTGTGATGAATTAGTTGAAGCTATCACTCCAAACAAAGATGGCTTATATTAATTAGTATATCACAAAAATTATCTTATAATATTCTCATTCATCCTTCTATTAAAAAAAGAAAGTTCAAGTACTTTTTTATCTTGGTTACAATTTTCAACATACATGTATCATTTACATAATGTCTCTGCACAACTGAATTGATTTAATAAAAAAAAGTCACTAGAGGCCATCCGCGGCACTCACGGTCTCTTGAGTTGGAAATATCCCAGGCAGTATGTGTCACCGACCTTCGCGTGCGTGAGCTAATTTTAAAGTCTTTTTGCTAGATTCGGTACGAAAAACACAACATAAAATTAATCAAAAGATGGTGTACTCGAGTTGAAAGAAGTGCAATAGTGTTGATAGAAAGGTAAAGAAAAGATTCTTACAGCCAACAATGTTTGAATATAATGTTCATCTGGTATACAGTTATGTATCTTAGACGTGTCAGCGGGCCGCACGAAGAAAATAAACATATTGAAGCTAACGCGATAAAATGAAGACATCCTTAAATAAACTTGTTTGTATAGAGTACTTACAATGATTTGATCCCTCTAAAATTCGGGTAGCGGCTTTTTCTGCATTTAGAGATGAAAAGAAGAATAAGTTATCAACATAAAGATGCACAACATTCTTCAACAACAATTCCAATGTTTTCAATATAAATTTGGGATGAGACTTTAGAAAATGTTTTTAATGATCCATGTGACACTTGCATAACCTCGGCGGCTCATAAAAGACACTTTATCGATGAAACATGTCATCTATTACCTTGCAGTATTTTTGAAACATGCATTAGACTAACCAAATCAATAATATTAAGAGAAAAAAGATGGTTCATTGACGGTATAAAATTCAGTATAAAACTCACTATTAATCAATAACAATCATGTAAGCACCATGTAAATTTTAAAATATATGTTTTAAAATATTTTGATTGAATATCTGTATAATATTTTTTTACACCGGTTAATACACTATCATTAAACTCAACTATTAATTATTGAACATATATACTAACCCTCAATTTCTCGTTATATAGTTTTGTTATAAGTCTTAGTTATTCTATCATCTACCATTTGCTGCAAGTGATGATCATCATACGAGTCACAAATATTAGAATAAAAATGAAAAGATATATTTTTGAGTTTATTAAAGACCATAAAAATTATAAATAGAATGCAACTCCAAAGAACTTAAGGTTAATAGGTGTATTTTTCAATTGGTATAATTAAAGGCAATTGAAAAGTTACAAGCAATCACTAGAGACATGTATAATAAACATAAATTTATGGAAAGACGTCTTCAAAGTTAATCCATCATCTATATTAGATGTTTAAAAATAAATCAAATGTATTATAAAGGTTTCTGGAATCGTTTCGTGCAAAATAGTTTATTTGAAAAGCACTTTTGGAAAATTGGAAATTCAAAGTTTTGAAGAAGAAACTGATTTTTCAATTTGAGAAAACCGATTTCTGTTGCGATTTTCAGTTTCTGGGTTTGTTCTTCAGTTGAGGAAATCGTTTTCCCTGTTTTAGGAAACTGGTTTCTAGCACGATAATTTTCTGCTTTAAGCTATTTTTTTTGGACATTTTAGTTTCAGTTGTGTTTTAGGTGTGTCCTATATAAACTCTCTTGTAATGTGTGTTTTAGTTAGTGTCAATTTTAATATTTCTCCTCAATTACTCTCTCTCTCTCTCTCTCTCAAATAATCTTCAAATTCTCTCTAACTTCATTTTCTCCAATTAACCACTTTTCATCATTAATTCACCAACTTATTTTTGTGTATGTTCCAACATTTGGTATCAGAGTCTGGTTCTGATCCATTAATCCGCTGCAAACATGTCTACCGTTTTTAATGATCGAATCCCACAAATCTTCCAACCTTTGACTCCAAGAACTATGACAAATGGTGCAAACAAATGAAAATTTTATTTGGGTATCAAGATATTCTTGAAGTGGTTAGTGATGGTGTTACACCACTTGGGGTAGAAGCTACAGCTGCTCAATAAGTTACATTCAAGGAAGAGAAGAAGAAAGACTATAAGGCACTCTTCTTGATACATTCTTGTGTCGACAATGACAACTTCAAAAAGGTTGGTGATTGTGCGTCGGTGAAGCAAGCATGAGAGATCTTGAAGAAATCTTATGAAGAAATGATAAAGTAAAGGTTATGAGGTTACAAACTCACAAGAGGCAGTTCGAGCTAGTGCAAATGGAAGAGAAGGAGTCGATCAATGATTATGTTACACGTATAACACGTTTGGTGAATTAAATTAAGTCTTGCGTTGAAACCGTGTCAGAGCAGAATGTTGTTGCAAAGATCTTACGTTCTTTAACGTCAAGATTAGACAATATTGTGGTTGCAATCATAGAATCGAAAGACCTTCCTACATTGATCAAGGAGGAGCTTCAAAGCTCATTAGAGGCTCATGAACAAAGGATGGATGAAAGAGGAAATGATAAACCCATAACGGATATTGCGTTGCAAGCACGGTTCAATGAGAAGAACACGAGATTGAAAGGAAAATGGTCTTCAAAAGGGAAGACAAATTTCCAGAATTTTGGTGGAAAAGATTCACAAAATTCAAAGGCTTCGATAGCACAAAGAGGTGAGAGCAGCTCAAAAGATAGTGGTCAAGGTAATTACACCAAGAAGTTTGACAAGAGTGGCGTGAAGTGTTACAATTGTCACAAGCTTGGGCATTTCGCAAAAGAATGTAATGCAAAATCGAGGGAAAATCAAAGTGATAAAGCTAAAGTATCTAGAAAAGAGGTGGATGATGATAATACACTTCTGGCCATGATCACAGAAGAGAATTATGGAAAGGAAAAGTTGTTGGACAGCAGCAGTAGCAGTTGTCAGTGGCTGGGCAGCAGCGTCTGCAGTGCAGAAAATTTTACAGAAACACGTTCAGAGCAAAATGTAATGGTGATTGTTCAAGATATAGTCCAAGAAAATGATGAGTGATACTTGGATTCCGGTTGTTCAACGTATATGACGAGCATAAAAGATTGGTTTGTCAAAAACAATCAAGCCACAAAGAATAGAGTAAAATTTGTGGATGACACCACTTTAGCGGTCGACGGTGTGGGTGATGTTTTGATCATGAAGAAGGATGGGAGTCATTCCTTGATCAAAGATGTGTTATAAAATCCTGAAATTAAATTTAATCTCTTGAGCATTGGTCAATTGCTTGAGAAGAATTACATAATTCGCATGAAAAACAAGATTTTACGCGTTTTGGACCGAAACAGAGTTTTAATTCTTAGATCACCCATGGTTGTAAATCGTACTTTCAAGGTAGAGTTAAAAGTGATGGAGCACAAGTATCTTTCTACAGAGGCAAGTCGTGATGAGTGGTTGTGGCATTACCAATTTAGACATCTCAATTTTCGAGACCTCGACGAGTTACAAAGGAATGGTATGGTGACCGAGCTGCCCAAGATCAATGTTCCATCTGAGATTTGTGAAAAGTGTGTTCAAGGGAAGAAACACAAGAATAGTTTCAGCAAGGATACATGTCATATGACCAAACATCATCTTGAGGTGGTGTACTCTTATGTTTGTGGTCCAATGCAAGTCGACTCGTATGGTGGAAATAGGTACTTTGTCACATTCATTGACGATTTTAGTAGGAAGCTATGGATTTGTCTAATCAAGAGGAAAGATGAGGTGTTTGACGTTTTCAAATGTTTTAAATCCATGGTGGGGCGACAAAATAGTCACAAGTTGAAATTTCTCAAAACCGATTGTGGAGGCGAGTATACCTCGAGTGATTTTGGGAATTATTGTGATGTTAATGGTATAGTACGTGAGGTTGTGCCACCTTATATGCCTCAATAAAATGGTGTTGCCGAGAGAAGAAATTGTTCAATAATGAATATGGTTTGTAGCATGTTGAAGGAAAAAAGCTTGTTGAAGGAATTATGGGGTGAAGCCATGTCTACAACCGCCTATTTGTTGAACAGATGCCCTACTAAGAATCTGGACAAAGTGACTCCATAAGAGGTATAGTCTGGACATAAACCAAGTTTAAGTCATTTGAAATTTTTCGGTTCGGTAGCATTTCGAAATATTCCAAGTCAGCTTCGAAGGAAGTTGGATGATAAATGTGAGATGATGTTACATGTTAGTTATCATCCTACTGGTTTTATGGTGAAGAATCAAGAGGGAAGAGTCTACAAATTGAAGAAGGCACTCTATGGTTTGAAAAGAGCACCTAGAGCTTGGAACAAACGTGTAATACGGTGGGAGAACTGACTTGTTTTTATGTTTTATCCCAAATGTTGCGGATAGCAAGAGTCGCCATCGACTTTTCTGTTATTCAATAAGGAAAGGGTGAAAAGAACGGGAGAGACCTTTGAGATTTTTGAGTTTAGGGGGTAAGTTATGAAAAGGGAATGTGTTAGCACTCTTTTCATCTGTAGTTATCTACGGGCTCTTAATCGCTATCTCACTTCTTGAAAATGCTTTGTGAATGTGTGTTTGAAAATATTTTAGAATTGCCAATAGTAAGGCAAGACTTTGTAATGATTCCCGTTTCAGTTTTTGAGAATGTGTACAAAGTGTTTGTTTGAAAATATTTTTGAAAGTGTGATTCTGAAAGATATTTTTGTTTTGAAATATTTGTGAGTAAGCGACTATGAGTGTTCTACCTACTCAAGGTTTTATTGTACTTTCCCTCCCCCTTTAGATAATGTTACCCTACCATTAGTTAGTAGGAAGCCCTATCGTTGGATGTGAAGGGACAGACGTGGGTCGTCGTTCAGTCATAGAAGGCAACTGGTAAGGATGCTTTAGCAATTTTCGTTTAAGGGACTAGATCGTTTACCGAAGGCAACATTCAAAAGGTTCATCGAGGGACTACGATCTTTGATTTCAAAGAAAATGGCTAAAGCGTCCCCACGTTCGAGGGACATGACTGTTTTTGTTCCAAGGCAACAAGGGAGGTTACCCTAGAGGTGAGGGTGTGCAAAGTGTGTTCAATTCGGTTTATTTATCTTGCATTAGGGTTTTTCTACCGTTTTCTTTTAATCTTGCCATGCAATCCTATTAGCTAATAGTAATATATACACAACATAATATAACTGCGGAAAAGTAAAAGTCTACGCTATTATAGGGCTTCGGGAATAGGGGTACAAATAATAAAAATACAGGAAAAATAAAACTCTAATTATCTATTACAAACCATGAGCAGTTACATAATTATAATTAACGCGAAAAGAGTAAACTACGCAAATATGTGAAATAAAGAAAAGAGAAAGCAAATTGTTTTGGTGATTTTCTTGACAAAAAAGAGGTTTGATGATTAACCTAATAACCTAATTAATTTTAATTAATTAAAAAAAGAATTGATTAATTAAGTTAAACAAACCCTAAATTAATTTTATTTAAAAAAAAGGTTTAGTAAAAAAAACTAAAAAACTAAATTAATTGATTAAATAAAAAATCCTAAAAAATTAATTTGAGTTGATTAAATAAAACCTAAAACTAATTAGGATTTATAAAAAAATCAAAGGTTTAAAAAAAAAAGGGTTTTGTGAAAATAGAGAAAAATAAGAGTAAAAGAGTAAGAAGAAGAGAATTATGAGGAAAATAATTAAAATGGTAGGGGTGGATGTTGAACCTACACCCTCAGAACTTCCAGCCAATACATTCACCACTAGGCCAGACGTGCCTTGGTGACAAATAGAGGAAACCAATGCGCTTTATCATCTGCAAAACAAATAAAATCATGAAATGTCAAGATACCAAAAGGCTGGGATCAAACTCACGCATTGACATAGTAAGGTATTTTAACGCATGCGCTTCAACCGCTGGGGCGGTAATACATTTGTTTACTATAATGAAACAAATAAAACAAATATTCAATGCAAAGGCATAGACCGGAGAGACGCTGGAGCCCTAGCTCCGGTCGTATTCTCCGATGAGTCAATTCTTTGTCCCTGTAAAATAAGAAATATTAGCAAGCCAAAAGTACCCTATACCCCTAAATCGAGGGTTGCGAGTTCAATAGATGGTTATTTTGGACTGAAACGGCCTGATTTGAGAGCTATGGTGAAAACAACTCCAATCGGTACAAAGATGGTGGTTCACGATTTGGCCATCATGGGACCTCCACGATGGATTTTTTCTGCCCTTTTGAACCTCATAAACACATAAAAGATATTAGTTACAATCAAAATAGCAAGGAAATAAAAATATGAATTTATGTAATGAAGAGATAACAATGATGCATGCAGGGGCGTTTCTGGCCGTTTGGGTTGTTGCAACCAGTCCAGCCTTACCCTGTGGTGTTCTTGGAAGTGAATGAGCTGGTTAGTTTGTAGTGAAAGGGACGATGAATAGGATTTCGAGTTGTTTTAGGATTCTTCAAAAATTTGATATTTTGGACAAGCTTCTTGATATAAGGTTTCGTGGCTTGCTTGTATGAAGAATGCAGAATATATAGTGAAAGATTAGGTCAACAACATGAGATTGAACCTTTGTTAACAAGCTTTGCATTTTATTTTATTTATTTTGAACTAATAATGAATAAAATCAAAAATAATTAAAATAAAATATATCAAGGGGGTGTATGAACAAGATCTGAGGTGTGTAAGGAGTGTAATACACGCTTGGATTTTAAAGCAATGGCTCAATAGCCCAAAATATCAAGTTTGCTCAATTTGAACTTCATGCACTTGCTCAAAAATTCCCAACTTGCACTGGTCATAACTCTCTCAATTTTCATCTTTTGAAGGTGATATTGGACTTTTTGGAAATTTCCTCTGCAATCTCTCTTTTGATGATTTTTGCATTTGGAGACTTTATCTTGATGTAAGTTGCCTTGACAAAAAGTGTCTTTTTGTTGACTTTTGAAATAACTTATAATGTATTGGTGCATATCTCTCAAATGAAGCATTTTTTGGGCTTGAGCTTAGAGATACAAAGTTGTAAATAATTGAATTTACTTCAAAATGAGCTTTGATTGGGGAAAAACTGATGAAGCGTGTGAAAGTTATGCTTGGTCAAAGTTTAGTTGACTTTTCCTAAGAAAACCCTAATTTGGCAACTTTTGACTTTTGATGATTTTGAGAGTCTTATTATTGAATCATGATCAAAACTTGATCAGATGATGAATATGACTTCAAAGTGTTGATGTTGACCAACAATCTTGAAGGTTGACTGTATGTTGACCACAACTGACTTTTTACCCAACACAATTGATTTTTAGTCATCTGAGCAATTGACTGAGCAAACTTATGATGCAAGGCTTGAAATTTGGCATGAGCATTCCTTGAGAAATATGAGAAACCATGGGAACCACTTGAGGTCTTAAAAACCCAAACTTCC
The DNA here is from genome assembly GCA_948472305.1 of Vicia faba. Classification (NCBI taxonomy): domain Eukaryota; kingdom Viridiplantae; phylum Streptophyta; class Magnoliopsida; order Fabales; family Fabaceae; genus Vicia; species Vicia faba. The sequence goes on from OX451735.1 coordinate 1,009,652,439, forward strand.
TTGAGAAAGATGAAACCCTAGTTGTAAGTCCCTTGCTTAGGAGAAGAATTTGTCTGATCAATTCTTGAGCAACCTTGAGAATTTGAGAATCCTAAGAGAATGTCTTGAGGAAAAGGGAGGGCATATTTTTGGGTACAACAAAATGCATCGATTATTTTCTAGTTGAGTTTGGCTCAAGAAGTGTGTATCCGAACATGGGGTTTATGTGAAGACGGATGCAGGCAAAGATGTGATTATACTTTGCTTATATGTGGACGACTTACTGATTACGGGAAGCAATAAAGTGAATATTTTTAAGTTCAAGAGTGATCTTATGGAAGAGTTTGAAATGAGTAGTGACCTTGGAATCATGACTTACTTACTTGGTATAGAGTTCCATAAGTCAAAATGGGGCTGCTTGTGCATCAAAGAAAGTATGCACTTGAGATTTTGAAAAAGTGTGATATGAAGCATTGTAATGCAGACATAACACCGGCTTAATAAAGGTTACAATTGTCCAAAAGTGAGGATAAACAACATGTGGATCCAACACAATATAGGAGGTTGATTGGATCGTTACATTACTTGTGCAATATGCGGCCAGATTTGGCCTTTAGTGTCGGTATTGCAAGTAGATTCATGGAGAGACCAAAAGTGTCTCACTTGGAAGCAGTTAATAGGAACCTAAGATACTTCAAAAAAACTCTTGGCTGTGGAATTCTTTTTCTCGCAGCTGATACGGGTATAAATTGTGATTTACTCGGTTACAAAGATTCCAATTGGTGCGGAGATAAGGATGATCGAAAGTCTACAACTGGTTATGTCTTTATGTTCGGAGAAGATCCAATCTATTGGTGATCTAAAAAGGAAGATGTGGTTTCACTCTCTTCTTCTGAGGCCGAGTATATCAATGTGTCAGTGTGTGCGTGTCAGGCTGTGTAGCTTGTGAATCTGTTGAAGGAGCTGGGCATCAGTGCAGAAAAAGTTTTACACTCTTGGTAGATAATATTTCAGCCATTAATCTTGCAAGGGATCCCATAGCACATGAGAGGATCAAGTATATCGAGATGTATTTTCATTACTTGAGGGAACTGGTGTGTGCAGGACAACTGAAGTTAGGATATTGTTGAAGCGAAGAACCACTTATGAATTTGTTAACGAAAGGTGTGACAAATTATGTGTTCAAGAAGCTTGTGAGGAGTTTGGGAATGAAGAACTTGGAGCATTTGACTTAAGTTGGTGCATTGGATGTTTAAAATAAGTCAAATGTGTTATAGAAGCTTCTGAGATCGTTTCGTGTAAAACATCTTATTTGAAAAGCACTTCATGAAAGCTGAAAATTCAAGGTTTCCAAGAAGAAACCGGTTTCCCAGTTTGAGGAAACACGTTTCTGTCGCGATTTTCAATTTCTGGGTTTGCTCTTCAGTTGAGGAAACAGGTTTCCGTGTTTTAGGAAACCGATTTCTAGCGCGATAATTTTCTGTTTTAAGTTGTTTTTGGGACATTTTGGTTTCAGTTGTGTTTTAGGTGTGTCCTATATAAACTCTCTTGTAATGTGTGTTTTAGTTAATGTCAATTTTAATATTTCTACTCAATTACTCTCTCCCAAATAATCTCTAAATTCTCTCTAACTTCATCTTCTCTAATTAACCACTTTTCATCATTAATTCACCAACTTATTTTTGTGTATGTTCCAACACTCCATTCTTTTATTTTTCATATCTAAAAGACTTGTTATGGGTAATAAGAACTTTTCAAAAAAATTGTAAATCGAATCGAAGTATCTAATCAAATTGAAATAACATTAACCAAATTGTTATATTTGGTTAATAAATTTGACCATATTATATAAACAGTTTTATAATTAAGCCATGTGACAAATAAGGTGAGTTGAAACTGAAACTAAACCGAATTGATATTAAAAATGAAAAATAAAAAATACTAAAAATAAATTTTAAATTTAAAACAAAAAAAAATTAGCGGTTTGCTTCTTTTACAAATTGTTCGATTGAAAAAAAATGACTTATAACCTTTCGATACGGTTTAGAATTTTGAAATAGTATATCAAATTTATAATTTTTGTTCGATTTGATTATTACTAAATTAAAACAGGTCAGTTCGATTCAAATAAATTTTTACTACAATTTAATTTGGTTTGATTCATTTTTTTCAATTGTAAACCTCCATGTGGCCATTTTTCATCACTTAAACTTTATTGTAAATATTTTACTTTTACGAGCAAACTTTGTTTTTTATAAGTAGAATTTTATTTATGATTTAATATAAATTTATGATTTAGTCTAAATCAATTTAGGCTTTAAACAGATAAAGATTTGATTCTTAAAAAAGTTATCTTACAAAGTTAAGGTGGACCACAATTTTAAAAGAGAATATTAATGAGAAAAAACTAATATAATTTTTTTTAATGTATGAGGCACTTTTAGTGAGGAGAGAAAGAGGGAATAATAAAAGAAATAAAGATTTATATTATTGAATTGTTCAAATAATGATACAGACTAGGACTCTTTATATACAACTCTAATTGGACTTGTGTCTACACAACTTAGATTATATTTTAATATTAAATCTAATCTAATCTAATATTTTAACAAATCTAATTTAATATTTCAACACACGTCCATAATCCAAGTTGTCGAACATCCTCAAAAATAGTCAATTTTAACTATTCCTAATTTCTTTCCTAATATCTGCTTACTAATCCGACTGCGAAACCTATATCAGGTTGACTGTTGCACATATACCTCAGAGATCCCACAATTTGCTTGAACAAAGTTGCATCGACTTTGTCTTCCTCTCCATTCATCTCCAACTTCACATTTGGTTCGACAGGTGAGGATGCAAGATTCGACTCATCCATTCTGAATTTCTTGAGTATCTCTTTGACATACTTTCTTTGATGTAGTACCATACCTTGCTTCGACATTTGAAATTTCATGCCTAGAAAATAAGACAATTTTCCTAGATTCGACATTTCAAATTCCTTCGTCATCAGCTCTTTGAACTTCGACAAGTTCTCCAAACTATTTCCAATTACTAACAAGTCATCAACATATAAGCAGATGATTGTTATATCTTGTGCTACAACCTGAACATAGACACCATACTCTGATTTGCATTTGACAAATCCCAATTCGACTAAGTATGAGTCGATCTTCTTATTCCATGCCCTAGATGCCTGCTTGAGGCCATAGAGCGCTTTGTGCAATCTATATACTTTAATCGCTTCCTTCTGAATCACAAACCCAAGAGGTTGTGTGACATAAACTTCTTCGTCTAAAGGATCATTCAGAAATGTTGATTTCACATCTAGATGGAATATCGACCAGCTTTGGTTGCATGCCAATGCTACCACTAGTCGAATTGTCTCTAATCTTGCTACTAGAGCAAATACTTCAAAGTAGTCGAGTCCTGCTCTTTGAAGAAAACCTCAAGCTACTAATCTTGCTTTATGTCTTGCTATGGACCTATCTGCATTGTGTTTCAACTTGAACACCCACTTTAATTTGATAGCTTTTGTATATGCTGGAAATTCGACTAACTCCAATATGTTATTTCTTTCGATTGCTTGTAACTCTTCGACCATAGCTAACTTCCACTTGTTAATCTTCAAAGCTTCGCTATAGTTGATTTGTTCAGCACCTGCAAGTAAAGCAAAATGAACTAATTCTCCATCTGGTGTGATTTGATCATCACCTACCACTTCATAATCATATGAAGTCTTGTTGGAAGAACTCTATTTATTTGAGGTCTTTGGCTTATTTCAGCCACAACCTCTTCGACTCCGACTGTGTCGGGAGTGTCAGCAACTGCTTCTTCTTCGATTTTGACTAGAATCTCAACAATTACTTCGACCTCTAATTCATTAGTTTCTTCGTCGAAATCAAAGTTCATTAATGGCTTGTTAATTGAATTGCTAGAATTCCGATCCCAGACATAATTTTCATTAATCACAATATCTCGACTCAACACAATCTTCTCATTAATTGGATTGAATAGTCTGTATGCACCAGTTTTATGATATCCTACCAGAATCATAGGTTCACTCATGTCATCAAGCTTCCTTCTCCTTGCATCAGGAACATGCTTGTAACACATAGAGCCAAACACCTTCAAATGACTTACTGATGGTCGTTTGCCACTCCACACTTTTTCAGGAACCTTGTTCTTCAATATCTTAGTAGGACACCTATTCAAAATATAAACTGCAGTCGAAACAGCTTCTCCCCATAAAGACTTTGGCAAATTCTTTTGCTTCAGCATGCATCTCGCCATATCTAATATGGTTCTGTTTCTTCTTTAAGCAATTCCATTATGTTGATGTGTATAAGGAACTGTTACCTCATGATCAACACCATGTTCTGCACAGAAACCTTCGAACATCTTGGATGTGTATTCGCCACCTCCATCTGTTCGTAGAACTTTGATCTTCTTCTCACTCTGGTTTTCGACAAGTATCTTAAATCTCTTAAAGATTTCGAATACTTCGTCCTTTCATTTGATCACATAGATCCATAACTTTCGACTAAACTCATCGACAAACGAAACAAAATATTTGTTTTCACCAATTGTATGTTCTTCGAATGGACCACATACATCTGAATGCACCACATCGAGAATGCAGGATGATCTCATTGACATAGTCGAAACGAAAGAATTTCTTGATTGCTTTCCCACTAAACAACCTTCATAAAGTTTTTCAGGCATCTCAAGGCTTGGAATACCAGTAACCATATCTTGAGTAATCAATCAGTTGATTAAGTGATTGAAAATTCAAATGTCCAAACCTCAAATGCCACAACCAATTATTCTTGTGGTCGACAACAGTTTTCAAACAATGAACTTCTGTCAAACTGATCATAGTCTTAAATGTCATATTCTTCAACAATGGAGATTTTAAGACCAAATTGTTCTTGATGTCAAAAATTTCAAAACTCCATCTTTCATGACAAATGAGAAACCGTTTCGACTAGTTGTCCAACACTTAGAAAGTTGCATTTCATTCCAGGTACATAGAGCACATCTTTGATCATAGCTTTCCCTCCATTACTCATTTGAAAGACTATGTTGCAAGTACCTTCTGCTTGCAATGAACTATTATCAGCAAGTTTTACCTTGCTCTTCTTCGACTCGTCAAAATCTGTCAACCACTCCTTTAGACTAGTCATATGGTTCGAGCAGCCTGAGTCGAGAAACCAGATATTGGATTCGACATGGTTATCTACAACTGCATCCATAACCACTATACCACCTTCATAATCATCTGAATCTTGGCGTGCAAGGTTCGCTCCTTCGTCCTTGCCTTTCGATCCCTTGTCTTTTCTGTACCAACAATTCTTGGCCAAGTGTCCCCATTTTTCACAGTTATAACATTGCATACCTTTCTTATCTTCTTTGTCCTTTCGATAGTTTCCTCCTCCCCTTTTCGAGGATTCAGAAGATCTATCTTCGACCTTATTCTTATGGGGATTCGACCAAGACTTCTTGCCATGTGTCTTGTCGAACTTGCCTTTGAATTTGTTGGAACCATCATCCTTTTTCCATGACTGAGCTTGCAGTGCCTGTATCGAGTCTTGAACTTCTTTCCTTTCGATAATCTTCATCTCACGTGCATCCAACGAACCAACCAAATCTTCCACTTTAGTGGTTTCAAGATTGTTGGATTCTTGAATAGTTACGATAACGTGATCAAAGTGAGAGGTCAACGTTCTTATTATCTTCTCAACTATCATCTTATCAGTAATGGTTTCACCACAACTTCTCATGAGAAGGACGAGAACATGAATGATTTTACGAGAACAAATTTATATGGGAATAATTTTCTTATTGATTTAAATATTCTTATAATAATATTTATATTCACAAAAATATATTGTTGTATCGAATTTTTTATATATACAAAAATTATAGAACCAATTTATTATATAATTTAAAATAATAAACTTTGTTTCTTTTATTTCATTTTTATCACATTTTAAAAATAAATGAGGGTTACATTGTAAACACGCGTGTAACACATCGGTATCCGTGTATTCGTATGGGTAATATATCAATATGATACGAACGCACGGGTCACACATAAGTATTCGTGTGAATATATAGATAACACATCAGTATCACACGAACACATGGATAACACACCAATATCGTGTGGACGT